>JAMKCH010023631.1:0-27497 GCA_023653785.1 Ophioderma brevispina
TCCAATATAATGTTCCTGACAACCGTTGCATGTAATCACATAAACAAGGTTTTTACTCTTGCAATTCATGGTATTTTTTATCTGAAATGACATGCCGTTTTTAAATGTAAATATATATATATATACCTAGCGCAACTGGTGAAAAATGGAATACAGCCATCTGGAAGAAGTAAAACGAAGAATTCAAGCCGGATGGTGTGCATTTGGAAAGTTGAAGAGATTCATCATGAAGAGTAAGTTGCCAATATGTCTGAAGCGCAAGGTGTTCAATCAATGCATCATACCAGCAATGAGCTATGGAGCAGAGACATGGGCTGTCACTAAAAACATGAAGCAGGAACTCAAAACCACACAAAGAAGTATGGAAATATGTATGCTAGGTATCACCAAAAGAGATAGGAAGACATGCAGATGGATAAGAGAGCAGACCAGAGTTCAAGACATCATTAAACATATCAAAAATAAAAAATGGAGATGGGCAGGACACATAGCACGATGAAAAGATAATAGATGGACAAAACGATGCACAAAATGGCAGCCAATGACAGGTTCACAGGGTAGGCAAAAACAAGATGGAGAGATGAAATTATGAGTTTTGTAGGCATGACATGGATGAGCACAGGACAGGTCCATGTGGCACCAACTTGAGGTCTTCGCCCTGCAGTGGGCTGAAAATGGCTGAGATAGATAGATAGTATACAATATTCCCCTTTTATTGTTTCTGTACCTCTTAATTTGAACTACACTGGTTTGTTGGTCTTCTATGTAACCATGGTGATACCAATCAAAATCCACTTCAAGTAATAATTATTGAGTGTACACTGATTTTCGGTTTTCAAATCAAACCGAGAACCCAGCCATGCATCAACTTTTATCATAATGCTAAAAACTCACTGCTTGACATGCTTACACCAAATCATTTTGGTTAAGTTGAAATTGAAATATAATTGCTGAAACTATACTGGGGAGAGACTGATGTTTGTGTCTAAAACATCTTGTTGAGCATAAAAATTGGAAATGGCAACTCTCACAGACCTTAAAAGTTTTGAACCTCTCACTGCAGTGAATATGAAGAGGTTTCTAAAACCTGATAATAACAATGAAAAGAGTATTGCATTTTATGATTCCCCTGAAATAACACATCACATACACATATACACACATAAACACACACACACATGTAGTCCCACACACAAACACTGCTCTGACAGGTACAAATGTAGACCGCCAGCAGTGAAGTACATCTGCAGCTACTCTTGAGTACCTTCACAAGTACTCCCCTACCAGCTGCCTTGTAGGGGACACTTTGATCCATATTGGGCACCAATTATTGCATTTGATGTTTTACCTTTTGTGATAATTTTCAAGCTTAGTAATATTTATATTTGAGTTGAGCATCACCAAAACCTTTTGTGTAATAACATTTAACATAAGTGACCAACATAATCCCACAGAGCTGAAAGCTCATTTGCAATGGAATAACTTTATTACCTTAATTGCATGCACTACTGTGCAAATAAGTAGCCCCAAACAGGCACATAGGCCCAGGGAATGCACAGCTGTTTAACCCCGTGCAAACGGTCTCCTTTATTTTTAGAATAATTTTAAGTAGTGGCGACACAATTTTTACAACTGGTATAAGTAGGGACATGCAAGAGCTATTACAACTGCAAAAATCAGAAAAATCCATCGCGGGAATCTTGCCATATAGGCCTACAAAGGTCACAATGAATTGGTCAAAATTCCCTGAAAAAGAGGGATGAAAAATGAATATTTTGGTCCATATTGTCCTGCTTTTTCGAGCCAGAGGGGGCAACTTGCCTCCCCCCTGGTCAGTAGGCCACTGGTTAGACTTGAGTTTAAACCAGGCTTAGGCCATCAAGAATGGACCTTTTTCTTTTAATGTACTCTGAAAGTGTGATGTGATATGTTAACAAATTTCTCATGGATTGGTCGGAATTTTCCATCCATGAGAAATTTTCTCACCTATTGAATTTCTCGACTAGACCAGGATTAGTCCTTCTTGAATGGACCTCTAAATAATATGAGAAATAGGCTAATTCATGAAGGACTTATCATGGTTTAAACCTGGGCCTACATAAGACTCCCTTTGTAATTACACCTTATGGCCCATCAATGAGAAACTACTGCATTCCTCTTTTAGTGTTTAATAATAAGAGAAATAGGCTAATTCAGAAAAGAACTAATCATGGTTTAAACCTGGGTCTCAATGAGACTCCCTTTCAGATTACACCTAATGTGAGATTCTAGCCGAAATCATGCTCCAGGAGCATATATTTTCAACTCATCTCATAGCAGCACTATTCATGATTATGTGTACGCTTTATTCCGTTAATGTATTTATTTAAGTATTACAAAAGGATGACTTTCTGCTGGCTTGGAATGTATGCATATATCTGCAGGCGGTCATCTTGTAATCCAAAGGTCATGGGTTCAATTCCCATTCCAAGCGCTAAGTTTTACTTTATTATAATTTTATTTTAGAGTTACAAATTGCAATGACAACGTCAGATTTGGCGATTGAATTAGAAAATAGTGAATAGCTGCCTTATGAGATAATTCAACTGGTTATGGTCCTGGACCAGGATTTCAGACAAGAATCTCACTTGTGCGAAATTATTGTAGAAGTATTGATTATACAGAATTGTCTTCAATACAGTTAAGACAAATATAACAATATAGACAGATGTTCACGTTTCCATGGTCACTGATATTTGAGGATATTCACTATGATTATCCACTTCAAAAGCTGGCTAAAGAGAAAAATAACATTACCAAGAAATGACTTAAAGATAGTTTGATTATGTTTCAGAACCTCATCTACGGGTTCTTAAGTATTAGTACCGACAGATATTCATGTCATTAATGATATGGTACTGTATTATGGAGAGGCCTGTACAATGCTCCCTTTAAGCCCAATGTTAAACCCAGAAGCAGATACTACCTACCACCGCTTTGACACTTCTAAAATCTTCCCGACTAGTCTTCCCGACTCCAAAATATCTGAAGCAAATGCCTTAACAATGCATGCGGTAGATGGAACTACTGTACCCTAGATTGAATGGATAATCAACGTGTTAATCCAAGCCCCACCAAACTGCAACTAGTAATTGTCCCCCATCTGACTGGGTAAAGATCTCCATAAACCTATGGACTGGAGGGTTCATATTGGAGACATTATACAGTTGATATGGTGTCATACAAAGAGAGAAAACTGTTCCCATTTGATGAGCCAAAGCCGTAGGCACTTGAGTGCGCTGTTGTCCGTGCCTGGGTCCCCAATTGGTTCCCACTCCTTTGGGTTGATCAGAGGTTCGTTTTGTAAGAGTTTTTTGATGATTTTTTGCATACATAACAAAATTAAGAATCAATGTCAAGGAATAGATAATAAAAACACAAATATGATCCCAAATTACGGGGTAGCTTGCAGAGGCCACGTAGAGAATTGTCTAGGAAGTGACACATATTCGTCTTCCATTTGGCCATATGACACAGAATGTTTCGAGGTGAGAAAGGATGGGAAGCTGATTAACAGCAGCACTTAAACTCCCACTTACCCATGCTGTGATGATAATCTTAATGGATTGAGATTTCCCAGCAACTTTCCTGTGTTGTAGAGGGTGACAAATAGCAAAGAATCTCTCTGTCGTAACGCAAGTGATTAACATGAAAGATGTAAAAAAGCAAATGCTAGACGCACCATGGATAAGGACACATCCCAATTGTCCATAGTTGATATTACTCCTCAAAGGAGATGTAATGGATTGCAAAAGAATATCAAAAACAAATAACTTCTATGAAAATGACATCAGCAATTGCCACGTTAACCAGGTAGGCATTCGTCACAGTGTGCAAGGTTGGAATGCGATACACAGTGTAGATGAAAGCAGAATTAGCAAGCAAACCAACTACCATAATGAATGGCACGACAGCTTTGTAGAGCAAAACCTCTGCTGGAGAATACAGCATATCTGATGCTTCAAAATCACCGACATGTATAGTAGAACTATTCGTACAGTCTGATATACTCATATTGGCAGCTATATTTCAAACTTCACTATCAACACACAAGGGGGTTATAACTCTTAACCACATAATGCATGTTTAAATATTGACAGTATGTTTCACAAATTCTCATAATGTTTAATTCATGTTCATTTCTACAGTGCGCAGCAACTTCACTCTGGTTAATAAAGATGTGTTGTTTTCATGGTTACTACACTTTAATCAAAATCACTAATGTCATAAATTTTAAGTGAACACTTTATTCATATTTCCCATTGAGTTACTATTAATTACCGAAGTAATAATTGAGTTGTTTCCAGTATAGAGCAGGAGCAGAATATCATAGGATTCTTATTTAAGGATTTTTTTTTTTCATGCCCGCCTACATTTAAGGTTTGACACCTTTGGTAGTTAGTATGGACCCTCTATATCAATGGAAGATAGTTAGTGGTCTCAAATTGTGGCGTCACTTTTTTTTCAATAGGGGCCAATTTAAGGTTACCCAGGGGTTAAACTTTTAAAAATTGCAGTAGTGGGTACGCGGACAGAATACCAGTCCCCCCTCCCCCATCAGCACAGTTCAAGATAAATCTGACATACAAGTCTGCACCTGTGCATACACACACACACACACACACACACACACACACCCACACGCACACACACACATCCCCCCACACCCCAGCCACACACATACATATACATGTACCCATGCACAAACACACACACACAATGTGATTAAGAGTACTGGTGTCATGACTCACATGGAAATGTATGTTCGCATTAGTACTTCTCGTAGCTTTCTTAAGGGGTATGAATAATTTCATGAGTACCTATCACATCTTTAACTTATGTTAAAGATTCCTTATGTCATTAATAATGGAATGATCACTAAGTTACATGTGTGGCAGGGCCCATGATCATAAAGGCATACTAATAATGGCTGATTCTGCAAGATCTGAGACCAAAAGCCTTCAGAATAGCACTACGGTAGATGGAACTACATAAGACATATATGAACAGATTAACCAAAGAGTTAATGCAACCTAGACACACACCAAGATCACCAATGAGCTTGCAATTTTGACTGCTATACATTATAGGTGACCACCCAATAATTGCCACATTAACCAGATAGGCATTGGTCACAGTATGCAAGGTTGAAATGTGATACACTGTGTAGATGAAAGCAGATTTAGTAAGCAAACCAACTACCATAATGAATGGCATGACAGCTCTGTAGAACACATCCTCTGCTGGAGAATACAGCATATCTGATGCTTCAAAATCACTGACATGTATAGTAGAATATTTGTGCAGTCTAATATACTCTTATTAACAGTTATATTTCAAATTTTACTATTAGTGCAATAGGATTGTAACTCTTAGCAACACACATATATATTTACAGCATGTTTCACAAATTTTGTTACTGTTAACAACTATTTTGTCATTAATTACACAGTCATGGAACTCGACTGTACTTTTCTTCTGTAAGGTTTCTTTCTTGCACAGTCGAGGAAATCAACTGTGTTTTGTATCTGTACGGTTTCTTTCTTTCTTACTGTCAAAACTACAAAATGCTACTTCTACAGATTACATAGCATGATCACATGACTCAAGTATGTGGTGTAGGTCGACCTCCCCTACTAAAGTTAATTAATGAAATTTTCATCAAATGTCATTTGGGGTCACAAGGGTCAATGACTACTACTTCTACAGATTACATAGTATGATCAAGTGACTAATGTATGTGGTGTAGTTTGACATCCCCTACAAAAGTTACTTAATGAAATTTGAATCACAGGTCATTTGAGGTCATTTCCGGTTCGAGTCTAAAATATCTTTAAAAAATCATATCTACAATATGCAAGGTAGCACATTAATGCTACTTGCACAGATGCATGTTTAAAAATCCATACAAGTCAATGGTGGTTGTTAAGGTGTCATTCAATGTCATTAAGGGGTCATTCAATGTCATTAAGGGGTCAAAGGTCACAATTTCAAAATGCTCCTATTTAGCTGAAATTTGGCAGAAATGATCCTAATGACATTCTAAACAGGTTAAAAGTATTTTAAAAATCATTGAAGGTCGTTAAAGGGTCATTAAAGGTGCAATGAGAGATTTTGAGGCACCCAAATATTGTGTCATAATAGTAATTACATATAGATTAGACACTCAATAGATCTCTTAAAAGTTAATTACCTTGCATTTGGCTACATAAATGTCTTAAAAGAGAGAAAACAAATGATTCTGATTTGCTTCTATTTCAATATTAAACATAGGCTGAATTTTGTATTTGCTCCTATACAAAAATAGAAATTTCACAATTTTTGTACCAAAGAAACATTTTCTCAGCTTAATCCTTTCAGGTGGGAATATTTTTATGGAAAACTTAAAATCAGGGCAAAAATCAGTACTTTCGATTTTTTAGGGACACCTGATATGTGAAATCTCTTGTTGCACCTTTAAGGAATAACTTCCAGTCTGAGTCTATAACTACAATATGCAAGGTAGCACATTGGTGCTACTTGCACAAATGCATGTTAAACATTCCATACAATTCAATGGAGGTCATTAAGAGTCATTCAAGGTCATTAAGGTATCATAGGTCAAATTTTCAAAATGATACGATTGAGCCGAAATTTGACTGAAATGATCCTTATGATATTCTAAACTTCAAAAATACTTTCAAACTCATTCAAGGTCATTAAAGGGATCACAAAGATGTCAAAGGTCACATTTTTAAATCACTTGGCTAAAAACTTTATTCTATCTCAAGTGTGCTTAGATATGTCTTCACATCTAGTGTTAATTTCTTCAGTGTGTAATAACTTCATTTGGATCAATAAAAATGTGTTGTCTTCATGGTTACCATAGCAATATCAAATTACTTTGAATTTTATAAATGTTAAGAGTACATTACTGTAATATTTCTCAATTAGTTTCCAATTGGAATTGAACATAAAAGAACAGCTTACACCTTAATAATGCTTGAGTTGATTTGCAAAGATGAAGAATTCAATTTTCTTAATAGTTATTGCTCCTATGCAAAATCAATGACCTTGCAAGTGGTAAATGTATTGTTATCCAACACCCTCATTTTTTCCAATACTAGCTCAAGGTCACAAACAAAATACTGTAAAAGTTATATGTAACAGAGGTGAAAATTCCTCATGGATGGGCCGGAAGGGCCCATCCATGATGAATTTTCTCACCTGTTACAGCACATTTTTAGAGTATGTTGGAATGAAAAAAAGGTCCACTTATATAGGACTAACCTTGGTCTAAACCCAGGTGTAAAGTTAGACTCCCTTTCAGAATAACAGGCCTAGGTATTTTCTGTACTCTTGTAGGTTTCATATGTCAACTGATGAATGTCATTACCCAGATCATCTTAGCATATCCACAAGTCATTGGTAATGGCTTGTGGTGGTATCAGGATTTATTCAACTGAGTAAGCTGATCCGGGGCCACATGTATCCATGATACGGACGTGCCTAACATGGCCCGCTTTGAGACTGGAGTGGATTGGGAACAGTCAGGGGTTTTCATCCTACTCTTATTCGACACTGACTGTGAGGTACATGTACAGTTGTGACTCTCTGTACACGGGACCAACAGCTTAACGTCCCCTCCAAAGGACAAGATGCTTTCATGCTTCACTTTCCCAATTCCAAGTGAACCATGGAGGAGAGCGGTATTCAGTATTTAACCAATAGCTGGTATACAGATCAAATCCATAATTGAGTACCCAAATAAATCCCAGCAAGTGACCCCAAAGGTATTCGAACCCAAGATTTTTTTTATTACCCAGATGAGCAATGTATTACAATTCTCTGGAGGCATAGATTTAAAATCCAACAGATATCATCTCACTTAAAAGGAAGTTTCTAAATCTTTCCTGGATCTTTCCAAGGTCCAAAACCAAAAGTCTTAAGAAATTCATATTGGTAGATGGAACTTCACAACATATATGAATAGATTAGTCAAAGAGTTAATGTAAGGCAAATGCACCCACCCTGATGACCTTTTTTGAACTGGGGCATTGTAAATATCACTGATCGGGCTGTGATTTGGGCTACCATGTGGAAGTTGATATGGTGTCATACAAAGAAAACTATTCCATTTATGCACCAGATTTTAAACCAAAAGCTTTCAGGAATGCATTGCGGTAGATGGAGCTACATGTTATGTATATGAATGGATTAACTAAAGAGTTTGTGAAAGCAAAACAAACAGCCACAACCTGTATCTGTCCATGCTGAACTCTGGTCAAGATATTTGGTAAACCTGCAATTTCGGCAGTTATATCATTTAGAGTTATAAGCTGATATGGCGTCATACAAAGAAATGAAGCTGTACCATTAATGATCAAAAGGCGTGCAACTTGATTGCGTTCCTGTCGTGCCTGGTTCTGTTTTGTACTCATTGCTCTTGGTTGATCAGTGACTCGTTTTGTGAGAGCTCTAATGATTTTGGCATACAACGTAAAATTGACCATCATTCCCAGGGAATAAAAGAGAATATCATAAATATGAGCAACAATGATGGGAAAGTCTGGCCATGGAGCACAATAAGAAACTTGTTTTGGCAGTGACAAATACTCTTCCTTATTAGGCCATACTATACAATACGATTCAAAATGTGAAGTTTGCGGCAGTGTGTTAAATACACCAGTAATGCTACCAATAATCCAAGATGCGATGATAATCTTCATGGTGCGAGATTTCCCAGCAACAACGCTGTGTTGTAAAGGACAACAAATGGCATAGAATCTCTCAACTGAAACACCAGTGATTAATATGATGGACGTACAAAAACAGATGCTTATTAGAGCATAACCCACAATGCAACCCAATGGTCCATAGGAAATATCGTATCGAACAGGGCAGTTAGCATATGCAGACAAAAAACGAAAACTACCAAAAGCTTCAACAACTAGTATGTCGGCTACTGCCACGTTGACCAGGTAGACATTGGTCACAGTGTGCAAGGTTGGAATGTGATACACAGTGTAGATGAAAGCATAATTAGCAAGCAAACCAACTACCATAATGCATGGCACAACAGTGCTGTAAAACACTTCTTCCATAGGAGTATACAGCATACCTGAAGCTTCCAAATCACTGACATATTTTGTAGAACTATTCTGACAGTCTGAGAAACTGGTATTGATGGCCATACTTCCAAGTTTACTTTGTCCAAAACAATTCTGATTATACAAAGGATGCACACAGATTTGTTATTTGTTTGCATCAAAGATTAATAATATCTACAACAAGCATGTTTTTCTGTACACACGAGTCTTCTCTCCAGAGTAACTATGGTGACACAAAACAGGAAAATAATGGATTGAATATTTGTTTTAAAACATGTCCATTAAAAGTAATTTATGTCAGGTATGTATCACCTTTCATTAAATTATGCTTGCTTTGGTAATACTGTTGAAAAACCACTTCAAAAGCAAATTGAATATCCACTGCTTTATTGTTTTCCACTAAGTTTTCATTAAAATCAAACTGGAAGCCAGCCATGTGGCAAATTCAATCGTAATGATTTCTTTGTGAATGTTTCGAGTTAGTAATGCTTGAAATACTTTCCAAAACTTACTAAAGAATTTCAAAATTGTCAGGAATGTTAAAAGTGTAATGGGAGAGAGAGAGAGATCTTTGTGATGAAAAACCTCTTGTCCGTCAAGAAAATTAGGAATAAATGACAAGTACTCAGGTTTGGATTTGCCAGGGGTGTGCAGCTGAGGAATGAAAACTCTTACCCATTCTTACTCTTACCCAAAGTACCTATTTCTATGAAATATTTCTGGGACTCAGGCATCTCTGAAAAAAGTGACTCTTTAACCACGTTTTATGCCAGTTTTCAGGAAATGGACGTATGTCTAAGGATTTTCTTGTAGAAAATCAGATCCATGTCTAAGGATTTCTTGGAGAAAATAGGACCCATGTCTAAGGATCTTCTTGTAGAAAATGGGATCCATGTCTAAGGATCTTCTTGTAGAAAATGGGATCCATGTCTAAGGATTTTCTGTGACAGAGTAACCTATTTGCAAAGCACAACTCTCTATGCCTAATGTATGTACCCCCACCCCCCAGCAAGTATCGCTCATACACACATGCGTGTGTGTGTGCACACACACACACACATATCACACACCCATGCAGCCCCACATGCAAACACTGCCTCACACATACAGTGGGAATTATAATGCGCCTTCATGGAGAAGTTATCAAAGAAGGTGGATGACTTCAAGTGTTTGGGATTGATGATGGCAAACTCTGAGAGGGATATCAGTCAAAGGAGAGGCCTTGCTTGGTCTGCCTTTGGAAGCTAGAGAAGATTTGGAAGTCCCAGATCATTCATTTTAACCTAACAAGAGCATCAATGATGCATAAGACCCATGTATATGGTGGAACTGGAATGATCCTTGGAGATGCAATGCATGAGACACCTAAGACAAGTTATTGGTTGGCAGACAGTTTTTGAACAAATAAGATATTCAAGATGGACATAAAATATGCTTTGGCAAAATAGAAAATGTAGTGTGGTACAAAGTATTTGAGGTCAACATGAACCCGAGGGTGCTCTTCTTCAAATGGCGCAAAAAATACATTCCTGTCATATTTTTTTAAATTACATAATGCCTCTTTAATCCAATTATAATCTTAACCATTTTCAGAAATCATATAATGCCCATTTAATTGGGAATGGCCCTTTAACTGGGAAATTGAGGAATGGCCGGTTATTCGGTAAATGCAGGAATAGCCTTTTAATAATTAGTAATTGAGGAATGTCCCTTTCATTGGTAAATGAAGGAATGGCACTTTAATTTTAAATAAAATTGCATTGCCCTTTCAAAGGTAAATGATGGAATGGCCCTTTAGCAAATGGAGGAATAGCCCTTTAATTGGTAACTGAGAAATGGCCTGAATGGCCCTTTAATTGGTAAATGGAGGAATTATTGGTAAATTGATTAATGGAATTGCCCTTATAATAATGGAGGTAAATAATGGAGGAATGGCCTTTTAATAGATACAAGGCAGTCACCCGGCTTTCGCGATCACCAAGAACTCTACAAGCATAACTCATCAATGAACTCTATCCATATCTCACCAACAGAGAACTCTAAAAACAACTCATCATTGGTGAACTCCATCCATAACTTACCAAAACCAAAAAAAAACTCTAAAACATAACTCATCAATGAATGCCACAACTCACCAAAAAAACTAAAAATTCTGAACAGGTTGATGAACTCCATCCATAACTCGCCCAAATGACTTTAACAACATAACTCATCAATGAACTCCATTCATACTTCACTAACAAATAATTAAAAACTCTTTGATGGGCTCCATTTATAACTCGCCAAAACATATCAAAAAAACTCTAAAACCTAACTCATCGATGAACTCCATAACTCACCAAAATAACTCCATTCCTAACTCACCAAAATAACTCTAAGAACTCGTCAATGAACTCCATTCATACCTCACTAACAAATAACGCTTAAAACTCATTGATAGGCTCCATTTATAACTCACCAAACATCGAAAAACTCTAAAACCTAGCTCATCGATGAACTCCATAACTCACCAAAATAACTCTAAAAACTCTGAACATAACTTGTTGGTGAACTCCATTCCTAACTCACCAAAATAACTCTAAGAACATAACTCATCAATGAACTCAATCCATAACTTTTTGAAAATTGCATAGTGCCCCTTTAATTCAATTTGAGGGTGTTTTTCCTCAAATGATGCAAAAGTACATTCCCATAAAAAGCAAACAATTTTTTTTCAAAACTATACTCGACCAACAAAACCTCTAAAAACACCTCATTGATGACCTTCTCCATAGCTCCATCTCCACCCCATCATCATCATCATATCGCATTTCGCACGTTGCTTCACGTGCCATCCACGTCTCTCTCCTTCAGTCTTCTCTTGAGCAGTTTGTTAGCTGTTTCAAAGTTCAAAATCTAGTTCGCCAAGTTCGGCTTTGGTCATTTGCCCGAGCATGTGGTTTTTTCGGTGTTCCTTTTTCGGTTTGACTTTTGTTACCTTCCGCAAGTGCTTTTGCTTTGCTGGTGCATCTTCGGTAATCTGAATGATGACCTAACCATAGTAGTCTTCTTTTTTTGTATTTCTTGCTCCATTCGGTGGAATTTTGTTTTGTCGTATAGATTCTTGTTGATATCTTTGTTGGCCATCTGATGTCTAGGATTTTCTGAGTAGTGACCTTTGAAAAATATCAATGCTTCTGCAAGTTTTTTTGGTTAGTGTCCATAGTTTCGGCATTGTTAGAAGATGCTTTTTCGTACGCGTTGAATATCTGATTTTGTTTTGACGATAGTCTTGGCTGCTAAGGCTTTATTAGTTTTGTTGTCTTCCAAGTATTGCCAACATTTTCTTCGATAAGATGTCATGATAGTGTCCCATTAAGGTTTCCTAAATATTTACAACACACTTTTTCCAGTTATCATCTCCTCCGCGTTTGATTCTTCTGTGTTCTTGCAGTTTTGTCTCTTTGACATGGAATTGACAGTTTTGTAGATGGTTAGGAAATCGGTTCTTGACATCCTCCAATTTTGGGGTCTGCATTAGAGATCCAACTGATTCATCTGCATATTGAGTTGATGTCTGTAATGTCCTTTTTGTTGCATAGTTTGGTCTTTGAAGATGCTTTGGAGTAGGGCTCTCGTTCGCGTTTTGGAGTTTTGGTATAGTGTGGTCTTTCTAGCTTCGAGTCTATGAGTTGAGGTTTGGTGGCCAGTGCGTTTGCTAGATAGAGTGTAATAAACTGGGCTAGGCAGTCACCTTGTGGTACTCCTATATTATTTTGATTGCTTTTTTCCTGTCTCATTTCTTTTGCGGACTTGCAGTTGTACGTCTCGTATAAGGACTTTTTTTCATTATATGTATTTCGTCAGGATGATTTCGATAGAATTTCAATAATTTTCCTCTTCACCGGCAATGCTTTGCTCATTCGAGCATCTCTATTAGATTTCATAGTTGCCCTTTAATTTGTAGGCTTAATTCTTGAGGGCACTCTTCCTCAATGATGTGAACTCCCTCCCCCATTAAAAATCAATTTTTTTCAGAAAATATTTGGAAATCACAATGCTTGACATATGGGTCTGATATTGGAATGAAGTCTTGGTAATTACTTATCCCTTTAATATTCAATTTTTTATTTTTTTTATACTTTTTATAAACTTCCTCAAATGATGGGAAAATCCATTCCCCCAAAAATCAGAGTGTCTTACTTCCTTAGACTTCTTTCTCATGCATACCAATATCTTTTTGCATGTCTGTGACCAGACTACACACCGTACAGTAGGTAAATACTTTCGCAACCGCTGTACACCACACATTACACGTACATATGTAACATTGTTCCCCGGTCTAATGTCACAAATGTTTCTTGGTCTTTGCTTTGAGCATGGTAAGTACGTTTATACTGTTAATACATTGTTCAAAAATATGAACAATACAAATATTTTTTGATAGTGTTTAACACCACTACTGTAGACATGCACCTACAAACATGATGACAGCCAGAGAGACGGGCACCGGCAGGCATACAGACATAGACAAAAACACACACAGATAGACACACACACACACACACGCACGCATGCATGCACGCACGCACGAATGCACACACACACGCACAGGAAAGGTTAGTGGATCAGGGAAATTCCAGACAGTTATTTTAAATTGAGAAAGAACTGGGGTAGAGGATATTATACTATCTGACTGCAGGGGTGCAAAAAATGCGGGAGCTGGGAGCGCCGCTCTGAGGAAATGATTTAAAGTCTTGTAGGTATCAGTGTGAACATTGTATGTTGCTCCTGAGGAAAGAACAATTTTTTGCACCCCTGTCTGACTGACCAGAATAATTAATTGAGCAGTCACTTAGTGTCAAATTCGATTGGGTGCATGTACTGGGCTTATCATGGAAAAAACACAAATTTACATTCTGTGGAAATATAAACCATTTTTCAAAATTACTCATGTGCAGAAATGTTACATTATAGTCCATTGTAAAACTATGTACTAGCATATTGCAAAATGCACATCTGACCAGAAAGGTGCTGAGCCTGGAAATACCAACAGACATGGAATGTGTCCTTGCAAGGTCTGTGACCCTAATTAGTGTAAACAAACACAATTGCAAGCACACTGATTGACACAACTAAGATATAACATAAGGCTGCAAATGCAACAAGGCTACATACCTGCTACATGTAGGACATGTGATAAGGGGAAGGCTTTCCAGAGGCTTACTGTGCTTGACTTTTGCTATTTCCATCTGCTTTCATAGCCATTTACAAAGTACACATCCAAAAGGAGCTGTATGACACGTCACAAACCAATTTGTTTGTTTAGACCCTAAACCTGGCTTTCACAACCTTATTACCACCAAATGAAAACACTGCATTATTTTTCCCACATCATCCAAACACACATGCGAAATTTCAAGACAATACGATATAAGATAAACACGCAGTTAACCAAACCATTGGCTTTAAGACCTCACTACTATAGACCCACGAACGAAGTATTTGTGGGTCTAAAAATGGATATCTTTATATCATCTTGCCTGTCTATGTTGCTTTATGAATGAGACACATGTATACTAATTCAACAGCTAGAATCATACATTAACAGTTTTGCCACAAACTGTTAATTTATCTATGCTCAAGATCCACAGACAAGACCATATTACTAAAGGGAAAGTCACACAGAAGACGCTCCCAAACCCATCCCTCACAAGACTGCATTTTTTTCAAAATTTGCTACAGTCTTGTTCAAACTTGCCAATTTACAATTTTTAACCCTACCAGGGATGATTAGTCCTGCAGTTTTTCCGTCGTCAACGAGACAAGGGATGCTGAAACGCGGAGCAGTAGGCGACCACATCATGGAATCAACAAGCTTCGCACAGCTGTTTAAATATGGCGATAGCCACTTGTTCAGTCCCCGTAGTCGCCGACCTTGGAAACGACGGCACAGGTTGTTACATGCTCCGCTGTCAAGACTGCTCGTCGATTTGTCGCCGAGTGTTGACGCCAAGAAGGTCCCGGTCCACAAGAGACAAAACCTCTACGCGACCCCAACCTTCTTACCCAAAGACACATGCAAGACCACATTTCTTTTCTTTTCCAATCGCTGCAGTTCTTGTTCAAATTCAAGAAAGAGATGCTCAATCCTCCGGCAGTAGGCGCTCAAGCATGTCACTTGTTCAGTTTCTTCATCAGTCGCATACCTTACCACGACAGCACAAGTTGCCGTCAAGACTGCATGTCGGGCGACTCATCTTTTTTCCTTTTTTTTTTTTTTTTTTCTGTATTCGCCGAGTTTCGTCGCCGATTCAATCATATCCAGTTGGCTTGCATTTTCATCTCCCACTTGGAGCATACTCATTGCCGACCACTTTCCAACTGCCACAACTACTCATGATGCGCACCAATTCATCGGCTACCGCTTCCAACCTCGTCATGTTGCTGTTACGACCTTCCCGATTCCACAACCCGCCACGATTTTTTTAGCTGCAAAGAAAAATTTGGCAGTTTTTTTTCAAATTTGCCACGTGCTTCCCTACCAAAACTCAAGACTGCTCAGAGACTGTATAGACAGTCCCATACTTTGGCCAAAACTACACCTAAAAAGGAAATTACTCACTTGTCGAAAAAAAAATGGCCAACGCACCAGTCTTGAGCAGTCTGATAGCGGTTTTTAACAAAATAATGGTTAAGACTCAGAACGAACCACAGAAACAAAGAAGGGGGCCAGACATTGCCAGAACTACACATGAAAAAGAAAAAACTTACTGCTCACGATTTTCGAAAATTGTCCAATCGGCACCAGTCTGGAGCAGTCTGGAAGGGGTTTTCTAGCAAAAAATCGGCTGTTTTGACTGAGTCTTAATGAGCCAGTCTACAATGACCAGCCAAAAACCTCTTTCTAAACAACCTCCACCAAAGTCAACTCATTGGCTGGCGTCTATCTTGCAAAAAACCAGAAGAGGAACTCATTTTCTCATATGTGCTTTAACCACAATACTATATCCCAAGTACATTCTAGGCTGATCACAGGGAATGCTGAGTTTACTCCAAGAGAAATCACCCTCAATACTGTGAGAAAGCTACCTTGAGATTGGATTGTGAGAAGGAGTAGAAGAGGAGGAGGAAGAAGGAGGAGGGAGGATAGGAAGAAATGAAGAGAAAAGAAAAAGATCAGTCTTCAGAATTTCTTCAAAGAATAACACTTGACAGCAGTCTGATATACACTTGCAGCTTATTACACAGAATGATGGGCATAATAGAGAAGGCCTGGTAACTGATCTATTGTGGATCTATGAAGAATAAGGTTTATCACCATATAAAGGATTGCAAATCCGAAGTGGGAAGGGAAAGGTTGTTTAGGTTGATACTGTCTGCATGATTTAATACATTTGGTAAAATTCATGCAGTCAGTAACCGGGCAGCCAATCAAGCTTTTTGAGAGGGAAAGTATGAGTGTTTCTTCAGTTGGCATATAGATACACCTGTAAGCTTTTCACTGCATGGTCCAATAGACAACAGCTCTGTTTTGCCTTTACAATTACAGATAACAAAATCTGAAATGCTTTGGGTTTGAATGCCTGGTGGATTCATGAATATCAATAGAGCTATCATTTGCTGGGGGTCAATTAATGTAGTATGATGTACATCATCTGTCACTGATATTCAGGGGAAGAAATTGAATGACATTTTATTCTTTTTAAAAAAATTGTAACTTTTACGATTGACATACCGTATTGTTCCTAATAAACGCCCCGGGGCGGTGCATTTTTAAAAAGAGGGGGCGTTTATTACAGTCAAAATGGAAAGTCAAAAATCCCCGCAAAAACACCTTACACAGTTTACTGGGGGTTCAGATGTCGTTACACATGAAATCCACAAACAGCACTTTGTACTTTGTAGAAAGCATTGATGAAAACAGTGATTACGATAAAGATTACGACAGTCCTGGCCATTAAATCATGTGATTTAGATAGGCTTAACTCATTTTCTTGAATTGTTTTATCCAAAAATTGTAGGGGGCGTTTATTAGAGCAGGGGCGTTTATTAGGAACAACACGGTAGCTGTGTTTTATGCATTATAAATATACACATGAACTATGGTGAAGAGACGTTCAACTCAGTGTGCATCTCAAAATGCACAATGTTTACATCCATGTGATAGATTGATTGATCGTTGATTGATCGATTAAATTAGAATGGCTGCATTTGTACTTCACTCTATTAAGGATATTGGTGTACAATACCATAACCAAATTCACCGAGTGCAAGAAGAGAAGATACCAGTAGCTTCCCACAATGCATTGCTTCCATTGGAAGTTTTTGTACAGGTTGCCATGTGGATCGTTAGAGATGAAATGCTCTTAAAATGCAAGTTTGTGATCAGTACTGTCAATTTAGCCATGTTTCATCACTAACGACCCACATCATTACCTGTACAAAACCTCCATTGGAAGCAATGCATTGTGGGAAGCTATTGAAATCTTCTCTTGAGTGCAAGTGTCATCTGTCATCGCAGTTTGTGAATGGGGACAAAGGTCAAATGAGGTCACGAAGGTCACATGGGGTCACCAACACGTGAGACACTACCCAACGAACAATGTTCCACGATCATGAAATTCATATGTGAAAGCCACCAATCATTGTGAAATCTGACAATTTTGGGCCATGGACCTCTAATGACCTCTAGAAGACCTTTTAACTCCACTTGTTAGAGGGGTAACTGTGGCACTATCCAGGACCAGTGCTGAAAATGTGTGCATGTATGTTTGAAAAAGTGTGCAATTATGTTTAAGAGTTAACATTTTTGGTTAACATAATTTACCACAGACACACAACTACCACGCAATACCAATGGCCCCCCTCTGAGATGACACAATAAACTTAGCCCAGGAGCTAGCACACATTTGTAACACAATCTCAAGTACAAAGTTTGAGTGTTAAATATGTAACAGACTGACAGGGACCCCCGAAACATAATTCTTAGGTCCAATGGTGGCTTAAGGAGAGGGGTCAAAACAAAGTTGTACAGGGTAAATTTTTAATATCCAATCGTTGTGAAAAGTATAACATGTTATTTGTCTACCACAAGGATTTCCGGAAAGGTATAGTTTTGTCACTACCTACAACGTAAAGTTTAAGAGTTAATAACTGAAACAAGCAAAATCAATAAAAGGGTTCCAATTTCAGTGTACAGGGGGGTTGTCATTTCTTGTACAAGGGTTAAATTGGTGATGTGGAAAAGAAAGTTAGTTTTTAGCTGCTGATACTACATGCTTTTTGCAAGGTGATGAAGAATCCTATCAAATGAGGCCTTTTAACATCTTGGATAATTTTGCCAAGGTCTCCGGTTGCAAGGTGAAATGTCTTAATCTGAAGCTATTCATATCGGGAGTCTCAAGGGAAGTCATTTTAGGCCTTGAAGGCCAAAGGGTTAGTGTGGAAAAACATACATTTAAGAGTCTGGTATTCATTCTCCCTAACACTAATCCTTTTTGAGCTCAATTATATTCCAAACTTAATCAGATTCAGCAAATCCTAAATTGTTGGCGCGCGGAATTTTGTCATTAATTGTCACAGTCACTGTTATAAGACCTTTGGTTGCCTCAGTTTTTGCTTTCATTTTATTTTCGGTCTTGTGCGTACCGATTCAAATATTACTTTATGAAACTTGATACTTATTTTAATAAATTCATCTGGAATGGTGGGAATGACAGGGTGAAACATAAATCATGTAGACTATTCAAATGCTGGTCTCCGCATGGTAGATCTTGTGTCCTTTTCTCAGGCACAAAAACTTATTTGGGCTAGACATTGCTGACCTCCTACACTATGTTAATACTGGAAAGTAATTGAATTTAATGTTCTGTCCCATTTTTTATGGATACATCAGTGTTTCTGGAAAACAAATGCCCCCAACTGTGTTCTCAATCCAGTTAAAAAACACTCAGTGGCTGAGACCTTAGGACTTGGTACTTGTATAGAAATAAGATCAAGGAAAATTTAGGTCCATGGTGACTATTTTCTTCAAAGACCCTATTGGTGATCAAATGTGCCACTCAAGACTAAACTTTTCTTTTTTTAATCCCCAGAGTGGCTGGAAAGGGTATTGCTATATCTGTCAGAATCTTGATAGGGGTTACAACTTTGTAAAAACATTTGAAGACTTAGTTATTGTATACGATATCCCCCTGAAGATAAACGCACGTATAATTCTCTTATGAATGCCATTTCATTGGATTGGTTTTTAATAACCAAAGAAATGTGGATACTATTTTTGGATAAAGGTTTCCGGATCTGCTTCAAGCAGCTAAAGTTCCCAAACATGCTTATAATATTCTTGAAGATCAGACATCCCTGCTGATTCTGAAAAGTATTGGAGGATATTTTAAATGTTGATGTGGAACGATTGGACTCTGTTCACTGAATAATTTCAGTAGTACTATTGAAACCCCAATGAAGGTCCTTCTATGTTACAATATTCATAGGAGCAATTTGCACAAATAAGTTTCTGCATACCAAATTGGACAAATTGACAGTCCTCCAAATTGCTCATTTTGAGCAGGGTGCCTGGGAACTCTTGTTCACATTTTCTGTGAATGTGACAATGTCTCTCCTCTGTGGGAGAGTCTTTGCAATTACTTGTGAAGAAAAACTGGTGATCAGTTCAATTTTTTCTAATTGGAGAAATGTTTGGTGTGGATAAACCCTCATCTCGCATAGTACCCTGTGTAAATTGACCTTATTTTGTATTTGAATTTTAATCTATAGATGCCAAATTTCAACAAAACTTATCCCATTTCCCACGGCCTTCCTCCAAATGTTCAGATTAAAATTTAAGATAGAGTTAAGATTGCTGAAAAAAATGACAAATTGGGAAACATTTCAAAAAATTTCCTTTGACTTGGATGAAGATTAAATTTTACTTAATTATTATTTTTTTATTCCCCCTTTGAGATTTTTTTTTTTCTAATAATATATTTATAAGTTTTTTTTTTTTTTTAATTTGATTTTTAAAAACAATTTTCTGGTTTTTTGCATTGGTCTATTTGTTTTAGTTATGTCTAACAATTTGTCCTTGTGTTGTTTTTTTTGTTTTGTTTTTGTTTTGTTTTTTTGTGTGTGTGTGTTTGATATCTGTTGTTTGTTTTGTCCGTTTTGTGGTTCGTTTTTGTCCTGTCTTTATTTGATCTGTGTCCTTTTTTGCTATAAAAACCTCTTGTGTGAGATTCCTCATTGTCATGATTGTATTATTATATTTAAAAAAAAAAAAAAAAAAAAAAAAAAAACATATTAAGCCTCAAAACCTTTTGTACTTGAGATGTGTTACCAACGTCTGTTAGCTGCGTCCTGGGTTATAGAATTTTGCAGTACTCGGCTTTCATGCTCACCTTCATTAAAAGAATATAAGCGGTGGGCCGATCCATGAAAAACACATTTTAGTGACACACAACTCATAATACAAACCATACTCATACACCTGCCACAAGGGATGCAAAGTGGTCCTGCCGGCCGCCCACAAAAATTGAATGAAAATAATCCTAGTGATTTAACATAATTGTAATCCAGCTTGCCCTTCAGCATTATTTTAAATACCACATGGTAATATTTTCACTACAGAATCAGTTCAATATATTCAAGCTGCAACTCAAAAGTGCGATCCCTTTAGTATTTAATATAATGGGGATTAAATCCCTAACAGTCCCCCAGTTAACACCTGGCCCCCCCCCCTCAAGAGGGGATTTGACCCATAACATTCCAAATAGAGCCCATCACTCTGCCCATTTGTCCACCGGTGTTAATACTAAAACAGGGCCAGTTGAAACCATTGTTATCATTAAAGAACCTAAAAATAGGTTCAAATTGCAAATGAAATATATATGAATTTCCCCCTTAGAATGGAATCATGCATGAGCACATTACATATTTATTCCCTCATGGATATCAGAAAATCTTTCAGTCTTCAAGTAAATATGTACAACTGGCAGGCCAATCAATTCCAACAAGCTAGTAATTGAAACGCAATTGACGAGCAGCCAGCTCCACCATAGCTTGGCCTGCATTCATCCGACGTTCTTGAACATACTGCCCCAGCTCATGAAACGTTAAAACCGCTGCCCGGGGAATATGGACTAAGCATTCAGCTCAAAATGTAATTTTCCATCACATGAACAATTACGGTCAAGATCCAGCGGATAGAGTATCCATTTATAATGCAACACAAGCACGGTTATCGATCCCTCCTTCTCTCCCATCCTCTTTAACGTCCACGGGGCATCAAGTTATTGCGCGGCAACGTTGGTCGTCTATCGATCAATATTTGATGATGTGCCGTCATCTGGATACTGTTTGTGCCCTACTTGTGGTCAACACAGATCTCGAGTGACATTTGGGTTACCATGAAATTTTAATGCACATATTTGAACATTTATGGCATTATAGTTAATGTGGCTATCGCCAGTAGGCAAAGAACATACCCCTGAGGCACTCAACTGTTTGTAATGAGACTTGCATGAGCGCTGTTAGGATCAGAATTCTTGCGATAGTAGAGCAAAAAAGTGCTAACAAAAGTTCGCATTTAATCTAACAAACTGACTAAACACTTTCTTAAAGCGGCACATTTTCATAAAAATATGAAATTTCTTCAACTTGCTCTCAAATGATAGTCTAGGCCATTGGAAGAATAGAGATACATTTTACACCTAAAAATAACATACTCAAAAACAGATAGGGACATTAATAAGAGGTTAAAGACTTCCAGGTAATTTGTAGGCTAACTTCTAAGTTTTCCATAACTTTAATCAACAAATGTGTACCGTGTGTCCCCAAAAAACGCAACACTTGGTGGCAGGCGACATAAGTTTTGAACAAAAGCATGTGACTGCTTATTCTTTGTTGTAAGATAAGATGGGACTGTTAGCTAATATCCCTGAAAAGTTCATAAAGGTAGAGTAAATATTTTTAAAGATATGACCCCAGAAATCAAGTAACCTGCAGGACCCATTTAACCAAATTGAGGCGCTTATTAACTACAAATACGGCACTGTACATTTTGCGCCCAGAACCACCAATATGAATCTCTAAGTCCAACCACCATTTTCCTTTTTTTAAGACAGCTGCAGCAACAGATCTTTATTAACATATGAATGTTTTCATTGGGAATAACAGCTAAAACATGCATTTTAACACACTTAAAAGATCGAATTAAGAATGTATGATCAACAAACTCTTCGTATTGTCCAAATGGCAAATGAGACAGCATTGGATTAGAGCTAATCATTCATCATAATTTTGTGACGGCACACAAAGAGATATCGTAACCCAAAATTTAATGACCGAATGAATATACTGATATTGTTATTGAGTTTTGTGTTGAAAACATAGGTTTTACTTTCATAAAGTTGAGAATGTAACATTATTTTCAGTAACAAGCAAGTTGCAGCCCAACACATTTATAATTTTATGTAATGTGGAGTTGTCTATGACTTAGTCATAGTTTTATATCGTCTTGAAACATATTTTATCACCAATAAATTAATTTGTTATCATTATCAGTTAAGTAATAATTATGTACATGTAAATGCAGTCATTTGATCCAGTAAAGTTGTTCTGCAAGAAATTTGGGCGAGTAAATGTTGATTGCAATAAATATTCTATTTGCCATTCTGTTCTTCATTGCCAGTCTTTTGGATATTAAACTCCTCATTTTTGTAAAATGGGTTCTGCGGGTTACTTGATTGTTGAGGTCATATCTTAAAAACCATTGCCTCTACCTTTATGAACTTTTCAGGGATATTAGCTAATAGTCCCATCTTACCTTACAATAAAGAAAAAGTAGTCACATGCTTTTGTTCAAAACGTATGGCGCCTGCCACCAAGTGTTGCATTTTTTTTGGACACACGGTATATTACATGAATATCATACGACTCGTACTCATTGATATTAAAATCACAAAGGTCACAGACCGGTCAAACAGGTGCATGCCATGGGAAACATGCATAGAGTGCATGCATACGGCATGCGTTGTCTTGTATTAAGTGCCATTTCCGTCGTCTGCTGAATTAATGTCGCCGGCGACATTAATTATAAAAACCATTCTGTTTACCCATAAGGACGCTGATTTGGTCTCATTTTACGTGAGGGCTAATGTATATAAAAGCTTTACAACCATGCAAAATATTGATTTTGAAAAATCTTGAGGGCGCACTATTTTTTCAAATGTGCCAGTGTCTCTTTAAAACCTTCACCTGACAAAAGCAATACCCAACGAACTGTGCTCTCCTCTGTGTCACAATTGTAGAGATAGGAGGTATATTACCATAGATCCGATGTTTGGTAGGATGTTCTTCCAGCAGATGTTTTAATAACCTGATATGAGCACCATTTGACCAGTCTTGGAGAAGTTGAGCTCCTTCTTCATAGTCCATGATTCTTACCTCTTCTACAACAAGCTTAATTGTGCAATAAGAGATTTCACATATCATGTGTCTTGAAAAAAAATTAAAAGCCCAATTTTTGCATTGACACAAAGTTGATCAATAATATCCCAATCTGAAAGGATTAAAGGCACTATTAGTGACTTTCTCAATCTTAAAATTGGAAAGAAAAACCATCAAAATCAGATTTTTGCATGTCTGTGACAAGTACGGGTACCCTAACATACCCTGCAAATGATAAGACCAGAAGCAACCTAATAAGCACAGAATTAGATATTTTGGTCATTACTGTCCGTATGGACACTTACAACAATGCGTAATTGAATGGAGAGTCACATCTTTGAAGAGTGCCATTTTATTCCTTTTCTGTCAATTCTTCAGTTGGAAGAAGTAACTTATGAGAATTATACAGTCTTAACCTTCAATTTTAAGCTATTCCTGCAAATTTCAAATATTTTGACTCTTTCAGCTGAGAAATATTGCTTTGGTACAAAAATTGTGAAAATCTAATTTCATATTAGAGCAAATGCAAAATTCAGCCTAGGTTTTATTTGAAATATAAACACAAAAAAAATCACATTTTATTTTTATTTTAAGACATTTCTATAGTGAAATACAAGGTAAGAAATCCTTTGAGTGTCTAATCTATATGAAATCACAGATGCCTTACATGGATGCCTCAAAACATCTTGTTGCATCTTTAACAAAGTCACTACTCTTTTGCATGACAAACTGCAAAAAATATTGACAAAGATCTTGGATTAGAAATTCACACCCATCTAACTGAGTCAACCGAATGCAAAGATACCCCAGCATATCCCGACCTTGGTTTTGAGGGAGACCCTGGGGGCAGAAGGGACTTAATAGCTGAAAATACGCTGATTGCATGTTTTGGTATGAACCCCCCCACGGGGGGTCCCCAAATAGTTGGAAAGGTGGTAAAGCATCCCCCAACTAACGTGTACACATAAAAATTGTTTTCATGTTATTGACTAAAAGTTTGCTTTGTGAGGCACTCTGTACTTTGCTAACAGAGAAGAAAAGAAACTTAAGAAGAGGGCAGCACTGCCAAGTAAAATATTGGGTCCCAGAAATTGTGAACATAAATCCAAAGCATTATCTGAAACACACGATCTGATGTAGAATGATCAATCATTCCTTTCATAAAAAAACGGCATTGGACAGGGTGACTCAAAATTGCAAAACTCATGAATTAATGATATTTTTTTTTTTTTGTCATGGTTTTTTGTAGGACAACCTGTACTAACAGAAAGGTGTGACTAGATATATGGCACTTATCTAATGCTATGATGACGTAGTAGTAACTTATTTTATTAATGATAGCAGGTCGAATGATGTTCTCAATCATTGTACTCATCAAGCACATCCATTTGGAGCTATTTTCAGAGCAATCTTTAGTACAAAAAGTGGTTCCCCAACAAAGCTGTAAATACAGCCCCATTACCCTTAGGATTACACAACCTTTTACTCATATGCTTGGTTGCCTGGCAACAAGGAGGAGCATTCTCATGCTTTACATTGTACTTGTATCAAAGGCCATTACGGCCAAAAGTCCCTCTGATAAGAGCATCTCTGATTTTTTGTTTGATAAAGGCCTAATCAAGAAAAACCGTCAGTTAAAACCATTTGCGATCTACAAACATCGCTAATGCACGGTACAATATGCGACCTAGTTCACAAAAGGTAGGGCCTTTAAAAAAATATCCGGCAACAATATCGCAAACTCTTCAAAAAATATTTACTGATTGAAAGTGGCAGTTTTGCCATGCTTAGAAACCCCTTAATAGGCTAAAGGTGTTGAGGTATCCAATAAACCTTCCTGTGCATTCTGATATAGGGCTAGAAAAATTTGTTCCCCTTCAAGGGCACCCAGAGGTGGAGAGTGTAGTGCTATTTATGTACCAAAGAGGTTGAAGAGGTACAGTTTATAAGGTCCTAAATTCAGCATTCACACTTTGAAAATGACATGTTTTATAGGAATCATGACTTTACATGAATTTGGAGTGGTTAATGTGAGTAAAGATTCCTCAAATCTGAACTAATAAAGGTGTTGTCTCACAGACAAAATCACAGCTGTTTGACCCTGTGCAAATTGTCTCTGTTATTTTAGAACAATTTTAAGCCAGTGGTAAACACATTTTGACAATGGAGAAGTAGGGACATCTATTACCTTTGCAAAAATCAGGAACAAATCCTTGTGGGAATCTGCCATATAGGCATACAAAGGTCACAATTTTATGTTATAGTGCCCTCTAAATACCCATTTTCTATAGAAAGACATGTGAGCTAGATTTCAAAGACAAAAATCACATGTGCCAACAATGAAATTTCATAAATTTAACCAGATGTAGTTCAGTGGATAAAGAATCAAAATCAGTTGTCAAAAATGTGTTGCCGGTGATAATTTTTGTTTATTTTTGTGTTTGTCAAAATAAATGACACTTTCACACAGCTGTGATATATCTCTCTACTTCATATGAAAGCCATACCATCTTACTTTAAATCATTTGATATTGATATGGCCACTCGGACAATAAATATTAAAATAATCAGTATCGATGTATTGATATAACAAAGTCTCAGAGCAATGGTCCTTATATAATGTGCTTGTAACCTGCAAAGCACATGTTTCAATTTACGGAGAGAGATGATCACGATGGCCTCAGATGGTCCAAATTATTTCGCAAACCATTAGGACTACAAACAGGATTTTGCAGTTTCGATAAGCCTAAGATAGTACATGTGGAACTGTATTTTGTGAAAATTTTCACTTTATACAAGTTGCAACCCAAGGTTTTTCTGAATCAAGATGGTAGGGGAATTCCAAAAATCATGGGTGTCAATATTTAAAATGTGTTCTTGGATGAATCTAGGGGGCAAGGTTTATACAAGGGGGTCAAAATATAAAAGGGGGCAAAACGTGTTTTAAAATATGTTACGGAGACGTAGTATAGTCTAGTTTATTAGGGTCTCACTTTTATAACAGTGGCCAAATCATAGGATATGATGGTGCGTCCAGAGCAAATTACTACAAGGCAAAGCAACTATAAATGTAAAAAGAAACTTACATTAAACAAACACAATAACCTACTACAAATCACTGTATTCAGCAGTCCAAGCTGAACAAGCATTAACCAAAATGGTGTTTAGTTATAAATGGACACTGAAGAAAATAGCGTACCAATACTAAACACAAGTGAAAAAAGTAGTTACGTGTTGTCTAGCCATAAAGCTTGACGTTGGGTTTGTAGTTGGAGAAAGACATTACAATTTTAAAATAACACACAAATTAGAACTGGCAAAAGAGAACTCATTTGATAGGACTATATGTAACTGAGCTACTCTGATCTTTCTTTTCACATGCACGTTTGATGTAGTTCTTAGAGTTTGCTATCAAATATATGACCTAAATCATAATTGGTCAACCAACACAAACAAGTTTTCAAGCATGAGGGAAACTATTTAACGTTCGAATCCTACTTGCTCAAAATTAACCAATACCTAAAAACATATTGAAAAGTGTGGTTGCGAGTTCATTTTTAAGCTGATTCATTTCATACTCTCTGATATCAGTAAGTGCACACAATTGAAACATGAAGCTGTGATAGTGTCTTTAAGTCATTCTTTACATAGTTTACATTTGCCCTGTATATTGGGAGACCACGATTTATGTGTGTTTGAGTGGTAATGTGTTTGTTCGAGCATTAAATTTGAGAGAACTGCCGTAGAAATCTGTAGGCTCTAACCAAATTAATTTTCAAATGATGGATACATTTAATTTCAGACGGTCGCAAAGGGGTTTTCTTTTTCAGTGCTCTCTCAAACCATATATGGTTTGTTTAGGGTCATTGTGGGAATCAGAAAAACCTTAACCCATTACTGTGTTGTGGTGGTGGTTGAAAAAATAGATCCCAAGCCCACTTGAAA
>JAMKCH010023632.1:0-19924 GCA_023653785.1 Ophioderma brevispina
CACTTGGTGTTTTTCCCTTACCCCTCATGGGGACAACCTAATTTTATACAGTTTGTTATTTGTCCACGCCCCTTATTCCCTAATGAAACGCAATTTTTGACTGATTCAAGTTTGATATCGTCCATGGGTTGAGAAATCAAAACACTAATGCTTTAGTCGTACTGTCCTCAAATTAATAATTGACATGAGTATTGGCAATTCTTAGGGATGTTTTGCGTACAATTTCGGCGTCTCGTCCTCGCGTACAGGAGTGGCGTACTGCAAACAAATCAATTGTTGGATTATACTGGTTTGTTGTGCTACCTTTGTATATTCAGGGTAAAAAGTTTAGTGTGCCAATGAGTAAGCGCGGAATCTCGCCCTCCTGTTATCTTGGCAGAATATTTATTCTTTTGTCTCAATATAAAGTCCAAGTTGATTTTGATACACTTAGTTTCGGTTACACAAAAAGAGTCAAGTGCGTGTCCATTGAAAAAAAAGATTCCAACCTCATTCACAATCGGTTGTACGTGCTAGAGTAACAAACACCCCCGTTAGGTCACGTTGGATTATGTCAAGGTGGGCGTAGGATCACTGCTCCTCGATTTTGTAGCCCAATGCTGTTTCGACAATTGATAACCTGTTAAAATAAACCCAACTGTTCTTCCACAAAACTTAAAGAACCCATTGTGATTTATCCTCGTTCTAAGCTTGGTACCTTTACTTTGGTAAATTGGGGATGAAGTTTTTTTCCTTTTACTGATATAGATCTACACTGTAGTAAATGAAGAACATGTCTCACCAGTATATGTAAATCCTCAAACTCAATCTGATCCAAGGTACGGGAAGTCCTCTCAAGTTTACCTTTAGTGATTCTCCATGTCTCTGAAGTGATATAATAAAATTCAGCACTTATATCTGATATTTTTGATGTTTTCCAACAAAGACAGTCCTAGAGGTAGATATACTCAAATAGAACATGTCCATTAGGACTGGTGATCATCCACCAATCATGCCCGTCCTTATAGCAACCACCTCAATTCAAAGTGATGATGGTTTAGTCCGGAATCCACTAGTAAGTTGTATCTTCCCTGTTGTTTGAATTCCCGAACCTGATGGGCCCTTAAGATTCTGTGGTCCATATGAAACCCCTTCCTAAGATCCCCTCCCTCACATAAAATTGATGTGTTAGATAGTTTAGGTTCACCAAAACCTCAATATTTTTCCACCTTAGACTTGGCCACAGAACATTGGCAAAATTGAACTTCAAGAAAGTTCAAAATCAAAGTTGGTGCTTTGTTTACCCAAGAAGGATTGTTCAATTTTAATGTTAGCTTATGAGGTTTAACCAATGCCACCGGCCACGTTTCCAAAGATCATGCGAGGTCTTTGAGGTTTATTGGGAAATTTGTGTTTTAATCTAACCTAGATGATATCAATAGTCCTTTTCCCATTTTTCGATACACTATCCCATTTGGAACAGTTTTTTCAAAGATGGAGAGGAACCAACTGAAAGCTCAAGCCCCCCAAAAAGTGGTCAGTTGCTCAAGACAGACGTTTATTTGGGGGCAACATTGTCATTAAAGACGGGTGTAACTACTGATCCAGACAAATTAAAGTTCAGAGTATCCTGTCGCAACTAGGTATCTGAATTACGATCATATCTGGGTTTTGTGGGTTACCAGGGGCGTAAACACAGAACCTGAGCCTCCGGGGGGCAGACTCAAGAATGTCCCGATTTTTTCAGGCGCCCATTTTTTTTCCGTCTCATGTGCTCGCCGAGTAGACCAGCCGGGGCAACCTTCAACCTTCCCTTTCTCTTCTTTCCTCTTTCTTTTTTCTCTTTCTTCTCTCTCTTTTTCCCTTTTTCTTCTTCTCTTTATCTTTTTTCATTTCTCTTTTTTTCCTTTTCCCTTTTTCCTTCCAATTTTTTTTGGCTCCCCTCCGATTTTAAACCCGATTTTCTGGTGTCCGGGGGGGGGCAGCTTGCCCCCCGCCCCCACTGTTTCCGCCACTGTAGGTTTACTACCGTAATATATCTGGTGTCTGGTGGGTACTGTAAGATAGCTGACCTTCACTCGTAAAGATGGGTTTTTTTTTGAGGAATGAGAACCACAAATACATTGTAATTGCAAAGTTGCTGCCCCCTTCATATATTAAACCTTGGCATTTCCTGCGGTTGTTCCATGTAAAACCGCCCACTTGTTGAATCAAATTAAATGACTGGACCAGTTTTGTCTTATCGCTGACGTCTTCGTGTAATGTCCTTCGAGTGTAAAGTCTTCGTGTCTTCAAGTTGTCCCTTAAGCTGGCAATATATGGATTCTCGGTGGATTTCGCCATTGAAAATATGCTGGACTACAGAATTTGCTATATATAATAAGCCAGTTGATGCACAGCGAATAATTTTGCTACGACACATTGAAAATATCATGAATCAGATTTTATGTGAATCGCATTTGTGTCAAGTTCATTGGTTTCATCGGAAGGACAACGACAGGAAACGTATAGGTCGACGCGAGGAATCTTCTGGCCAAGGATTCAACGTCAAGATTGTGAAACTTTTAGCGGTCGTTTAGATTTAGTGTAAGATTTTCACACTTCACTGATAGGGCATGAAGGAGACACTGTAAATGTCCGGTTTAGGAATTGTATGGGGTCTTGGTCATGCTGGTCCCATGCTGTCATGGTGTTTTGTTAGTCTGTTCAACCCCTTTTCCCCTCTGATATTTACCGATGCCAAGCTAGAAGCTGGAACTGAATGTTGGCAAAGTTTACACCAGTACATGAAATTGTTCAAATAATGAATTTGTCAAATACTAGGAATTCAAAATTATGGTGGATATCGAGTATTGTGTGTAGGATCTAGCCAAGTTTGAAAGATCAAAATTCAACTTGAAATTAGATTTTCCATAAATTGTTCACGGCGCCAATTAAGAAAGGCGAGTGTAGGATTTCTGGCGCTATTTCCTCTGGTGAGTTGGTTCATTTAATTAGATTATTGCGCCAATCCCAACCTCTTACTCACTCAATGACTGGTCGCCCTTTGTTCGGTGTTAGTCATCGCCCAGTTCTGTACGCGAGAAGACGTCGGGTCGTGCTTCTTATTTATCCTACTTTGGCTCGCGAGTTCCCTTATTTAATGTGAGTTGAAGTATCGTCGTTTATCTAACTTATAAGAATAAGTATTCTTGTGTGACTTTTGACTTATTATCGAGTCCCTAAGTTTTTTCCTTATAATATACGGATTCCAAGGGGTCACCAAATTTGTGGATATGTGTTACTCCCGACTTCCGAACTTGGGGGATTAGGACTGATCTGTTTTTAATTAGGGCCTAGGAACTGGATTTTGATGGAATTTGCATGCCTTTGGAAACTATGGCGGCTCAAATTTTCACTTCTGAGGCAATATTTTCCATATGGGGCTGTGAAAGGTGCTTGTTCCGATTTATGTCTACTGTGTTCTCTACTTGCTATTAGAGCCTGGCACTTGCACTTACTCCCCATCAAGTACCCGTGGATACAAACTTGCGGTTTTGATGGTAGAAACAATATGTATATTGCAAGCCCCTATTCAATACTATCTATAATTTGTGGTTAACCATTAAACGACGTTTTTTTTTTTGTGTCTATTTATATCTTGAGAATTAAAGGGATTCAAGGGCTCAAATTCAGGACGACAATGACAAAAATAGACGATCGGAACATGCAACCTTTAGAAACTGAATATGCTTCAACTGCAGGAGTCGTAGTAACTTGCTATATCTTTTTGTCAGACTGTTTTAAAGAAATTCTTGGATGGGGGGGGTGAAACTCAATAGGTTCGTAGTTACCAAGTTGGGTTGGTCCCTTTTAGCTGATAGTACCCGGTAGTTACAAGGTCCCTGTAACACAGACTAAGTAACTGCTGGAGAGGCGTGAAATTGGGTTGTTGTTGGAAAGGAGAACTCTGGGATAGTTTGGAAAGGGAACTCTGGGTTGTTGGAAAGGGACCCTGATTAATTAGAAGGGAACTCTGAGTTAGTTGAAAAAGAACCATGGTGTTTGTCCTTCGAAGGGCACATGGGTAGCTGGAAATTTTGCCAGATGGAAAGGGTAAAAAGGCGGCGAAAAAAAGCACGGTGCCACATGGTTAGTTGGGAAAAGAATCACGCTGTGTTACACTGCAAAAACTGGGGTGTTTACCTTTTACCACCAAGTCGGTGTCAAGCCTGTCTGTGTTAGTTTTCTGGTTGTTGAAATTTAGAATTTAACAAAATATGAAAAACTAAAAAATTTTTAATTATGCATTTTGGTGATCCGCTATGAATATAGAGGTAAGAGCAAGTGTAAAATGAACAAACAATAACACATCAAACAATTTGTTTATTAAAATATCAGCCGTTACAAATATAAATGTGAACCCCATAGACTAGGGACATGTTCTTCTAGCTTTGTTTTGGTTGTCCCCATCGAGGGGCTAAGGTTAAACCAATTGTAAATCCATACTAATCTATAAAATAATATTAACCGTCTGTTCCCGCAAGACTGGCACATTTTCTGGAAATGAAATACAAATGTTCACTTCAATTTGGTTTCCCCCAGTATCAGTGACGAATAGATTACACTACGACTTCAGCAAACATGGAGCTAAAGATAATCAATTACCGGACCCAGTATGTGGTATAGAAAATCACTTCAGATTCCTTTTCATCTGGGATTGAAGTACCATTGTTACTGTTCGCGGTTTGAAGAGATTCAAGTGTTACCGATTTAGACGAAGTATGTTTAATGACGTCCGTAAACACAACATTACTTATCCTAATTAAAATATAGTTAAATCTTGAGCTTCTATAGTGGCGTCTGTTCAATTAACTTTGACCAGATTTTTAGCATTTATTCGAAAAGGAAGAAAGACAAACAAACATCATGAAAGAATGTTGCTGGGAAGCTTTGACTCAACAACTTTGTGCAGAATTAAATCCTTAACTTATTGCGTAACTACATTTCGATTCCAATTGAACGCGTTTCAGATTAAAACTTAGGGTCAACGCCTATATATAATGTAAATGGTTAGTTATTGTGAAGAGGACGGGTATTTTGTTTACTCACACGAATCGTTTGTAGGTGATAACACCGGGACTTAACAAGGGCTCCGCATACACGGCCCATTGTAATATTTTAGTAATGGGTTTTGCTGAAGTATATAATACCATTGGTCACTGATCTTGGGAAGAGAAATTGAGGTGATATTTTATTTCATTCAAGAAAATGCCAGTTTTATGCGACTGGGAACAGACAGTTATATGATTTTAATCATTTATTATGAAATTACACTTGGGTTTCCCTTAGCACCCCGATGGGGACAAACAACAATTTGTTATATAGTGGGTTTGGTCTACGCCAAATAGTCTACAAAGTTTGGTATTAAATTAAACATCAGAGGGTTGCAGTCCCATATTGATTCCAAGCGGGTGTTCAATTAGCCAGTGGTGTAAATTTGGCCCCACACAGGGTGTAGAGTTATAGTACGGCCGTACTCACAGTTCGGCTACAACGGAACGAATCAGGGCAACTCAATTCAGTTGACTTTCACGCAAAATTAGTTTCAGGCTTTTTTCGTTACGTCTATGGAGCCCGGACAATGGGCTCCCGCCGGACTATAGTTGCTTTACACCAGCAGTGTTAAAAAATAATGAACACTAACATTTTACATCAAGCAGTGTCATATCATACATTATAACACCAAATGTGGTTAGTATAACACTAACATGACTAACATGGTGGTATTAACACCTGAATGGGTACTCTAACGCCAGTGGGTGCTGCGATCCTCTATTGATTTCCAGGTTGGTGTTAAAAATAACACCCACGGTGTTAAAGTTAAAGCCCCAGTGTGTTGCAGTGTACATGGGAAGGGAAATCTGGGTTGCTTGAGAATGGTGGTTTGTGGCAGCTGGGAAGGGGGCTCTGAGACAGTGGCGAAAGTGGTTCTTTGTAGTGGGAAAGGGAACCTTGTGGTAGTTAAGGGTCCAGGAGTAGTTAGATAGGGACCTAGGCCGCAAATTGAGACAAAGTCCTTATGGAATCCAAGAAACCATAACATTAATTTGGTTACCGCCACAAACCGCGAAAACCGAGAACCGCGCCATTCTAGTCATTTTGATTTTCAGGAGGACTTCCGGCAGAAGTGACGATATATCGCAGTACAGAGAGGTACGAAAGGACCTTTAACACAAAAGGTGCATGGTACCCATACTAAAAAATAATGCCAATACACACCCCTCTCACACGGCATAAAAGTCCATCCAGCAAACTCGAAATATTTTTAAAAATAATAAGATTAATGAACCATACCATCATGGTCGACGCCAAAGCCGAAACTTTACAAAAAAAAACAAGCAAGCAAACAAACAAAACCAAAAAAATTTAAAACTCGCACCAAAGCAAACAACAAACACAAACACAACGGTTGTCTACCGTATGGAGATTTTTTTTATTGTTTTCGGTGGATTAAAGTGGAAACGGGCTTGGCTTCTTACGTGGGCCAAATACATATAAGACTGTTTGCGCGACCATTTGCTTGTATACAATTTGCAATCGGCCTTTTAAGCTTGCATTGGGCCATTTTAGCGATGATATCATTGGGGACGGTTGGTAAATGCTTTAGGGGAAAACTTTGCTGGGATATCTTTTCTTCCATATGGAACACTATGTTATTACAGTTGCGACTATCTGCTATCCGTATTGAAGAGCGGACGGAGTAAGGTAAGATTACTTACATTTTATTTTTTGGAACGGGACGAGAATTAAAAAGAAATTCTATTCAAATAATGTAAAAGTGGAAGTTATTCAGAAGTTAGTTAATACGTTTGTTTTCGTTTCAAAGAAGTGCGAATGTTGTGGAACATGTTATAGTGTGCACGCATTGCAATTAAGTATGTTTTGTTAAAACAATGAGCGAGCGGAGAACAAATCGATTGGCCCATGGAGGGATATTTTATGTATAGTATTGGGTATAGGTTGGATGGCATTCAAAGAGTGAAGGGTTTACACATTTACTGTGAGAACAAAATGATCAAGGCGAGGTCAAATTATGTCCTCAGCTTTGCTAAGAATTACAGTTATGCTTAGTCTGTTTCCTGGTCTGTAGGTAGAAGAGGTAGGTATGTATTTTGACAGAGTTTGCATGGGCTCTTGTGGTGACATAATATTTTCGAACAATGCGGACCCGAAACAGAGTCATGGCTTATAACTGCGAAGAACGTGATGTGTCAAGATTTATTTATTTTATAGGAGGGTTGTGACGTTTACGAAAGTGGTCTTTTTTACTGCAAAATGTATTTTAGCCCAAAAATGTGTTAGGATTAAGGAGGTAAGGGTGGGATTAAATAGTGGTTTAATGTTATCGAATAAAGATTAAAGGTAGAAATTTAGATATAGGGTAAAGGGCCTAGGCCTACCGTGTAGGGGTAAGGGGGTAGGGTAAGGGGGTTATGGGGTGGGGTAGGGGGTAGGATACAAGGTTAGGGTATAGTATAGGTTAAGGTTAAAGTTAGGATTATTAATGTTATAAGAGTTGCCGTTGGATTAGGTTATAGGCCGCATGGGCCGTACGCAGGATTTATTGGCGGGGGCGGGGGGGGTGAGGGGACTTCGAGAAAGTGGAACTTTTTTTATCGAAAAAGTGGACTTTTGCTAAAAGTGTACCTAAACCCTTAAAAATGTCATTTATATATAAAAAAAAAAAAAACAAGCCAAAAGTGGTCTTTTACCCTTTTGTGCATGGGGGGGGGGGGGGGGGTAGTGCGTGACGTTGCCTGGTAAGTCGTAGGGATTATGAATTGTGTTCGGTTAAGTTTTAAAGCAGCTTAGAGATTTTAACCTATACTTTTGTGTATTAATTAAGAACAGGTATTGCAACTGGGATTAAAGATATAGTCACCTAGACCAATCCAAAAAGTTTGAGATGAATCGGGCATTTTTCGTTTTATGCTGTAACATTTATATGTATAACCAGTACCATAGGATATGTGTAGAACAAAAACTCGGATCCGGAATTTGATTACAAAGTTGTGATTTGGTAGCTGACGGACAACCAATCTGAGCTTAGTGTAGTTCACATAGTGATTTATATGTGAAGCATTGTTGTGCAAAAAACACTTGTTGGAAATATTGAGGGCGCCATCTCGGAAATCTCTGAGTCCAGCCTTTAAGGTAACTTAGCGTTTGTTGTAGTTAAAAGGTTAGAGGTTAGGCCACATAAGCTAGGATTAATTAAGATTAGAATGGAGTTATGTTTAGGTTAAAAGTTAGGAGAAGTTATAGTTTTGGGTTTTAAAATTATAAGTTAGGGTAAGTGCGAGGGTTCTGGTTTTGAACAATCCAAATACATTGCAATGTGTCTATACTGTACTGTAGTAAACACATTATAAGGGATTAAAAAGTGTTCAAAAGTTAAAGATGAACCAAGATATTTAATCATGCTAATATTCCCTAAGTACTACCACATTTGTGGTCTAAAAAGAGCGCAAATGTCTTTGTTTTTCACTGTGTAAAGAATAGGAGTTTTGTGGGATCATATGAACCCATTGAGGTGAATTTCCAAAAATGGGGGCATTTGTGGATGGACTCAATACACCCTATGGGGTTAGTGCCAGAGTTAGTAGAGATAAGAAATAGGATTGTATCGTGCAAAAAAATATGTTGGGACTCATGCATGACGCGTTGGTGACTTCAATTTATTATTAAACAAGAAACAATAGAACAAAGACATGCATACACACAAATTATAAAAATCAACAACAAACAAACAAATAAAGAGCCAAGCCAATCAATTTGAAAAAGCAGAACACTTATAAAATCAACAACAAACAAACAAACGGGTAAAAAAAACCAAAGCGTCGGTATCGGGTCGGGTTGCTATGCTGAACAGTTAAGAAACACTCACTTGTTTTGTTGAAAGGGAAGGACGACCAATTCTACCCCACATCTTTTTCCACTGCTACCTCTACTATACAATACGCATGGTTAAGTTCAAATAAGTTAGCTCACCCAAACTATGTTCTCTGTGGATGAGAATGTTACCTAGCTCATTGTTCCATTAGGGTGTTTTATTTATCATTACAATTAAAATAATTATGCGCTATTTTCCTGTATATTAAAGCCGAGTATCGACTCTTGAGAATATGGCACAGTTGAAACGGTAAATGTACCTGAAATTGCGTCACACTGAATGTGGACCCATTTCACGCTTTGTTGGTTTACTGAAATACCACCCAGTTCACTGCAGCAAAACTAAATAGCAAAATAACTGGGGAATGTCAGTTAATTCATACCAGTGTTACATGATAAAAGAGAAAATAGGCCTATGTAAGTTGAATTTAGTAATACTGATTGTTAATTAGAAAATATGGGTCAAAATATGAAACGAATAAAAAATAAATACGCCATTTGAGTTAAAACAACAATTTTAAGGGAATCTCACCATGAAAAAAGTGTCATTTCAAACTCAAATGGGGTTTCAATTTTAGTTTTGGTGATTGTGTATAGGCCTATTTGACTGGTATTTAAGTCCCCCATTTTCTCTGTATCTTTATGTTTGTTTGTATTGAAATATGACAGTATAACTGAAAGTTTTGACACTTTGGTAAAAATTCAAAATGAAATATGGCTGTCCGCAATCATGTCCATTGCTTGCGTAGACTGGTGCCCATATTTATTATTTCTCTAGATAGTGTAACAATCTTTTAATTTTATTTCATTTCATTTATCATTAAACTGTTTATGATTGTGTCACATAGCATATATCTAACATCTCTGAAAAAAAACTCGTTAAATAATGATCTTACAGGATCTTTTAGTCAAGTTTGATTGGAAAAATCTGGTAAATATGACCCGGGATCTGACCAAATTTGATCAAATAAAGTACGATCAAGTAACGAAGAATTTTTAGGGTTGCTATTTACATTGCTTGAACAAAACAAAGTGGTTACACGAATACCCACGCAGGAGACTTCCTCTTTGTGAACGAGTATGAAAGTGTTTCACCTTTGCATTATGGACTTCCCGTGCAGAGCGTAAGTCAGGAATATCGCAGTCTGGAGGGGGGGAGGGGGTGGTTTAGATCAGGGACTTTTCCCCAACCATTAAACGATAGGCCTATGTGTTGAGTTTGTTCGCATATGTCAACTAATTCAAAAACTTCGGTGTCTAGCTGCAAACAAATAGGACCTTATAGTATACGTTGTTTTTGTTTGTGTGGAATGCGGAAATAATTTTACAGCTATTTATATACATAAAACACATGAAAGTTTGAACCGAAGGATTCAACGAAGGCGGGGCTTGTGTTATGATAGACACGGTTGGTTGCGTAAGTCAACTGTGGTTGAATTTATCACCTGTTGTACAGTATACACAGTCCAAACGTGTTGTAAATTCCAGACTATAAACCTTATGCCCAGATATGGAGAAATTCGCGCTTAATATAATAAAAAGTGCATTTAAGGAGGTGAGTTATGAATGACCTTTTTATCTGGTAATTGTTTTTACTTCTCTGTCCAAGGTGGGTAAATATTTACCTGGGTGTTCATAGTTCACCTCTTGTTGTGTATAAAGTTTCATCCCGACCGTTGTAAATATTTTAAAGTAATAATTATGATTCCAAGGAATGATTGAACATGATTTGATGAATGAATTGAAAGCATTTCTGAACATGAATAGTTATGAATTTAAGAAGACGCAAAGGTGTATTATTTAGCCTACCATTGAAGTATTTATCGAATCGCGAATACGACACTGTAAATCGATTCGTTTAGGTTTACACTTTTAAACACTTCAAAGAAAGTGTTTATAGTGTTTATAGTTAAAACAATCATACAGTAAAGGTAAAGACCAAACTTTTTCAAAGAACTAAACAGTAAGTTAAACACTTAACACTTGAATAAACACATTAAAGTATTTAAATTTTATGCATGGTAAGCCTATGTGTTAAGTTCCAACAAAAATATAATACATCGTCCTTAAACACGGTGTAAAAAAAAAAAAAAAAAAAAACGACACGTGCAATTTACCGACAAAAACCTTAAAATTTTCCGGCTGTCGGGGTTGGTACATTTTGTGACCCCACTTTGTCTGCACCCACTTTTTCTGCACCCAGTTTTGCTCAGAATTCAGCAGCCTTTACGGAATAAAGTACAGTATGTGTACTTTATTCCGTAAAGGCTCCAGGAGCATATGCCAAATATGCTCCTGGAGCAGTGGAGAAATTTTCTGTCAAATACTGCTCCAGTAGCATATTTGCCATATGCTCATTGCCATATGCTCCTGGAGCATGTGCATTCAAATTTGACTTAGAATATTTCTCCAGATTATTTATGCTCCAGGATCATTTGGCCAGGAGCATAATTTCGGGACAAAGTCTCATTGAAGCCAGGCCACGGCTCTGACCGAGACTGCCAAAGTAAATGCCGGTGTGGCAGGAGATATTGTCCTCCGGGCTCACAGTCCGGGAACAATGGTGAACAATAGGGCAATCGATTCAGTTGACTCTGCACGCAACATTAGTTCCACGCTTTATTCCGTTGTCGTCTTTGGAGCCCACTATGAATCCTGCCAGACCATATCTCCTTTCACACCGGTAACACATAGCACTGCACTGAGTCACCGTTTGGAAATCCCAAATGCACAAATCGAGCAGAAAAAAAAAAAAAAAAAAAAAAAAAAAAAAAAAAAAAAAAAAAAAAAAAAAAAAAAAAAAAAAAAAAAAAAAAAAAAAAAAAAAAAAAAAAAAAAAAAAAAAAAAAAAAAAAAAAAAAAAAAAAAAAAAAAAAAAAAAAAAAAAAAAAAAAAAAAAAAAAAAAAAAAAAAAAGGGGGGGGTAGGACATGCCAACCTAACAGCAACAGCAAATTCAAAACGGCATCAACTTCCGGCTGCTAGTCTGTTTCAAAGACTTAAAGGGCGCTCTTACGCATATCGAACGGTCACACACAGATTTGACTAAAGACTAGGCCTGGTCACGAATATTTAAATTTAAATGACCGTTATCGGAAATTACACTATTTTGCAGCAGGTTAATCCACTAACCCCGACGGATTTTATAGTCAATAATTTTTTCTTAATTTATCATGATATTACTAAGATCTTTTGAACAAAGGTTTAAGAGATGATTTTTTAATGTCACTGGGACCGAGACTGCCATAGTATATGCACGTAGCAGTTCCACAAATTTACCGTTTGGAAATCCCCAATGCCCAATCGAGCAGATCGTGTCCCTACCCCCCCCCCTGTCGAGCAGGTCGTGTCGCTAGAGGGCGTAAATTACCAAAAATAAGTATGGGAAATTGCGCCAGCCGGTTGTTGCTGCTGTGAGACGTGCATGTTGGTAGAACTGTCATCAATGGGCGAAAATACCAATGTATGATGAAGAAATCAATCTATTTAGCCGAGATGTTGTTCCACCATGTAAGCGCCAGCACCAAATGTACCTGTCCGTCATTAAGTTGGATGTCAGATGGATTCATGCTGGATTGATCTCGAGAAATAACATCAAGTAGTTAAAGGGGCGTTTACCTAACTGGACTACTGGCAAACCCTTGCCTTGAAGAAACATCATTTAGGCTGGAGGAGTGGAAAGCTTAGACCAGTTAGCCTTAAATATTCTCACCAACATGTCCAATATCCATTGATCCAGCAGCATGGCGTTGCCAGCTCAAAGACCCTTTTAGAACCAATTCATTGAGGGGGTTCCATATAGAAGACAAATGGTCCTAGGCGAACATTCATTTCTGGAGTGTGCAACCCTAGCTACGCCCGCTGTTTAATATTATTTACTTTCCAACACAATTGTTTTCAGATTCAGACAATACACTTTATTTGTTGACTTACTTATACTGTAGGTCAAAACGGTAGTACATCTTAAAGCAATAATAGCACTTGTTATTAAAGACCAGACCCACTTTTCTATAACAATATTTAAATATAGTGCAACAGTTGCGTTGGTAATTGCCTAGGAAACCAGCGTGCGTCAGTGAGCTCCAAAATTGAGTGTGTTGTTTTAAAAGAAAGGGATTTTAGTAATCATAGAATCGAGGATTCCCGATTCTAATCAAACGATTACGCGGTCCGGTAATACGTATATCTGTTTCTAAAATTGAAAAAATTTGCCGTCAATTGAAACCAGCGTTTGAAAATTCTCAAGGACTGGAATAATACCGAAAGGCTGTGTGGGAAAAAAGGGATGCGGCCCGATAGCGATAGTCGTGTTCACTTTTCCGGCGAGCACCGAAGTACCAGACAAAACGTTCAAATTTTCTCGCAAGGTTCAAAAGGTTCAGACCCACAATTACGACACTTATCAAAACAAAACATAGTAACGGGACCTCTGATGCAAAAAATCTTCATTAGAACCCAATTCGTTGTCGGCGATATTTGAGATTTAGTTTCATTTGCATTACATTCGCTATGACGGACTGATAACGTAATACGCAAGTATAATTTAGATAATATCTTTCGCAGTCTGTGACACCAGTACATACACCTTCCGGACCGCCGTATTCAACGATGGTGGTGGAAACGCTTGTCCCCCTGGGGAAGCGCTGCAATCCACCCAAATCCTAAAATCTTAGTGTCGATAACGATGTCCTCCCAGCCGTCTGTCGGCCATTATGAATTAGCGCCAACTCAAGAAAATTACCCAAACTTACCTAGCGTGAACCACCGAATTAAAACAAGGTATTGAAAAAGCATAGAACACGTACACCGCAAGTTTCCATCGGTGGAGGACGGGAGGTCATAATGTTTTCCAGCCGGCCGTTAGACCTCAATTCTGATTATTCTAATTACAACATCTTTCTGCAAATTATTTTGACCTTAAATTCACAGCTGAGTTTACAAACCAATTATTAACGTAATCTGTGACCAACATGGCAAGTTGAAAGGGGACACCCTTTAAAGATATGCTACATGTTAAAAATGACCGTAAAAAGCAGTATTTGAACTGGCAACTGGGACTTCACAAAAAGTGCAAGTAACTGTAAAAACATTGTCTTTTAACTGTCGTGAGTCCCAGTTGCCAATTAAAATACCGTTTTTTACGATTTTCAATTTTAACAGTGTATTTATGCGTTAATGTGTAGCGAAGTGACTACTCTTTGAAAACGCGGAGATAAAGTGAAAATTCACTTAAAAGAGAGAGTACCATTCACAAGCACATTTTTACCTCTTACTGATTACGACTATAATTATTGTTCAGTACATTTCCTTCAAAATTTTATTTAACAGCTTTTTCATTCTCCTTCGATATCAAAATCATTAAAACACATTCACCCCACAAATTTGTACCACGCAGCATGCTATTGAGCTTGTATATCAATGTTTTATCAACCATCTTCGTTTTATTTAATCAGTTTTTATTCTAAAACACACAACCACACAATCTACAGAAAATCCAGGACACTGTTTGGGAAGTCCCAAACACATAGCAGAGGTATAAACTCATCCCATACAAATGTTGATAATTTACAATGATAGGCCTAAACACAATTATTACTACACGTACTATTATACACCTGCATTGTTACAAATGTTTCCTATTTTACCGACTTTAAACCTTTTAATTAAGTAACCCTCAATTATCGATTAATCATTCACCCTTTAATTACCTCTACGTACATAAAATTACATTTGGGAAGCAGAAACTATGTAAATAAACAGTGGTTACAAAAATATACTACACATTTTGAAAAAGGTAGTTTTTCGCTGACCATTATGTTTATTTTTCCGTAATATTTCCGTTCTTTTTTAACATACTTGTTTTTAATGTAGAAAATGCACTATGAAATAGTTTTACCCTATAAAATGTTTTCATCACGTGTAGTAACGGCCTTAAAAATCAAATCTGATTTTCCCCTTTCATTTTGAAAAATAGTTTTAAAAACTCTTGGTGAACTGAATTCCTCCTTTTTGATTATATTTAGTTAATTGAAAAAAGTAGTACACACATATATTATTTACTTTTTAGCATCTGATATCTGTTAAGTCAGTGTGTAGTGGATAAGGTTTTAGGACTTTGTAATCTTAAGGCCCGGTCGAATCTAAATGTAAGGTATATGTATAAATATGAGTTTACGATGTAAAGTAATTGGTGACTTTAACTGTATACATTACCATGTACACAAAGTGTATAAACGTTTTAAATTTGTATTTCTTTCATGGTCCTTCCCTTTTGCCTTTTTCTCGAATGTTTGCCATGAAATAAACCTTTTTACAACCACGTGGCGACGTAAATACACCGTTTTGTATGATGCCATAGCTACAACGTTTCAAATTTGTCAGAAGGATTGTGTTATAACGTTTGTGGAGCGTCTTCATTTGGTTTGAACAGTCAGAGAAGGCCGCGCTGCACGGCAAGCGATAACGTGTGGAAAGCTGAGATTTTCATTCATTACGCCGTTGTTTTACGTTCCTTGCAACGGCTCGTATTTTTTACGGTTCCAGGTATTTTACGTTCTGCATGTAGTGATCCAGCTGCCAGGCAAATCCCTTTCTTTATCAGTTTTATTTTTAACGTGTGGAGACAGAATACCGGTTAAAATTTACACTGAAATCCATGCATTGCGAAATGTTTAGAACAAGTGTTTAGGACATTTAAATGAAAACACATTCATGTTTAGAATCTAACACCTAGATGTCATTTTTTAATGCTTAAGTGTTAGATGCTAAACATCTAAAACACAATTACACGTCTCAAAAGTGAGGACAAGAAGGGTAAACACTATTGTCTCACTTTTGAGAAGTGTATGTAATTGTGTTTGATGCCTAACCACGTATGTTAGAGATAACACGTAGCATTAAAATGAATGCTATATGGTTTAGATTCTAAACATGATGTAGTTCAGGTAAACATTCTAAACACTTGTTCTAAACATTATCAGGTCACCCACCCTTTAATCGGTTCATTCACCTATAATGTGATGACTTAGAGAGTATTAATTTTGAAATATATTATCTTAAGTCAGCAATTTTATGTGATTAAAAACCACGTAATAGGGATAATACCGAAGTATAGGAATACGGTTTCAATCTAATAGTCTCTATACAATACACTTAACAATGCCCCCATCATTATTTTTCAAACGTTAAAAAGCACCAAATTTTCAATTAAATTAAAAAGTTATAGATGTGTAAATTTGATTTTTTTTTTCGAATTACTGTTGTTCCTAAAGGATTTCGTAAATGGTCCACATTTAATTTGTAAAATGTGCATTCGTTTTTCTTGAAAATGGACAATGGACGTTCACAATTCAGTTTTCTATTTAAAATTGATAATCATTTGTAATGATCAATTAACGTTACAATCAATCAATTTAAATTCTATCAGAAATTGTACGGGCCAATATCGTTCGCTTTCAATTGGATTTAAAGACGCATTTGTATACATTATAGAATGACATGAACCCATTTAGTCCATGTTACAATGACACATAGATTTCCTCTGAAATCGAGGGCAAATATTTTAAGATTGGCCACCATACGTCAAACCGAAAACCAAATTACGTATTTTTGATCTTTAAAATCAAACGCGTATGGAGCAGTAAACAATGACAATCGAATGCGATTTTTGCGAAAGTGAAAACCGGGATAAGTCGTTCTCACAACAAGCAGCGCGACAAATGGTATTTTCTGAATTTTAACAAAATACAATGCACCAATTCTTAATGCGAAATCGTCCATGGAAGCTGAGGGCCAAAATATAGGTGATTTCCAGTATAGGGAGTAAAAATACCTTTTCCTTTCTTACCGACATTGTTCAGCACATTATAAATGATGCATTATGGGAATGTTTCAAACATTAATCCCATAATGCAGTGCGACTGTTTTGATACCGTTATACTCTTTATCCCTACGACATTAATCTCTAATTATTAATTTGTGTTATATTCGATTTTGTTTCTTTGACACTTAACTGAAATATGATTCTTCTCCCAAAACATGAACGAACAAATCAGATGGCAAGCCAAGGAGGAAAAGAAATAGAAATAAATAGAGAGAGAGAGAGAGACGAGAGAGGGAAACGAGAAAGAAAGAGTAGAAAGGAAAAGAAAAGAGAGAGGAGGAAAGAGAGGAGAGAAATAAATGTGGCCGTGCATTGTATGTAAGTACTGCGTTGTCCTGGTGTGTCGGACACCGTCTGACACAACGACTAGCAAACTCCATTAGCGCCCTCTTTATTGTATTAAACACATTTTAGCAGGCAGGGTGGGCACATGCCAACTAAACAGCAACAGTGAATTCAAATCGGCCACTACCATTCGGCGTAACCGAGTGCGTAGTATTTTTTCAAAGATTAACGGTAGGAGGGCATTCTTGATATGGGAGGTACAGTAATACTTGGCTAAAAGCGCTCTGGCTATCTGGTCACGATATTTAAAGGAGAGTGCACCAAAATCATTATTTAAAATTAAACAGCTAGGGACACTTCGTTATTATATATGTTAGGGCCTATATGACACATATAATCAGAGGAATGAGAAAAATGCAAACATGTGACTATTTGCCTATTGAATTGGCGCCCATTTGGGAATTAGTGTCGAATTTCAAAAGAGTTAAGATACGCAACCGTACGGGCTAGAGACTCATTTTTTAAATGAAGAAAATCAAAGAGCTTTTAAAAAATTGCCGAATTACATTTTTTACCATGATTTTTTTTCTTAAGAAAACTAAAAACTAAAAATTGCTATTAATACTTAAGTGTCCAAGGGGGTTTTCACTCACGTTGGTGCCCCAAGGGGGGGGGGGGGGTGTTCCATGGGACCCCCCCTAAGGAACCACTTTCCGAGGGAAATTTTTGCACGAAATTATACACATGTGACAGGGTCCCAAGACAACCCCAAATCAGCACAAAACCTGAAATTTGTTATTTTGGCTCAAATTAGGGGCCAAAACATTGTTTTCAAAACACGCGAAAAGTGGGAAAAAGATGGAAAATTGCAAATGAGCCTAGGCTTACACAAACATTTGAAAACTTATTTTATGTGATATCATATTCTAGAAGACCCAAATTACATATTTAACAAAAAACTAGCGTTTTAGGGAATCTGTATTTTTAAGGGTGTTGCAAAATACAGTCATTTCCCATAGAGTTTGTACAGTAACGGTGTTGCAACATCCATGATGAAAAAATTGGGTTTTCAGGACATAAAGGGTTAATTTTTTAAGTTATAATAATTGTTTACTTACATGTATGTGTGAAATATATCAGCAAAAAAAATTTGCTTTGGTTCTGGTTTCTTATTCCTATTTTTAAAAATATTCTGAAATGACTTCCGGTAGCTGCCCAAGGGGGGGGGGGGGTTCATGGGACCCCCACTAATTAACTCATTACCGGCTTGGCCGATTTTTAATATCTTTGGTAGAAAAGTAAGAGCATTAAAAGTCAGACATATTACAAAAAATTTCGGTCGCAAAATCCACGCGGTAAGCGGCCACGTGAAAACAATTTGGGGGTCCCTAGGACCCCCCCCCCTTGGTCACTTAAGTGGTAAGGGAAATAAAGTAAATAAAAAAAAAAAAATGCAATTCCACATGTTTTTGCAAATACCGTAACCAGGTTCGGGCAAAATTTCATTATCATCCATTGTAGGATGGTGTACCTACGTATTTTGAAGTGGTAAAATCGCAATTTTGATTAAATGGATTTTTTTAGTCGAGAAACATTTTGATATATGCAAATTAGGTCAGCAAGTATTGTACATAAACATAATGCAATATGCATGAATTAATATGATAATGGACATTTATCAGTTCACCACTGATTAGCAATTTACTTTCTAAAAATATGGATTTTTAAAGGAAAATATTACATATCCCAGCTTGAAAAAACAGTTAAAATAGTAATATCGCCGCTTGAAACAATTAAAAACAAAGACATACAAGGGGCAATGTTGTTGCAATGTCAATCAAATTGCTCTAACTTTGGACTGTAAGCCCCGTCTGAGTAGAATAAAAGGCAGTTTTACTGCAGAAAAAATTTGGTCTTCTTTAACTGAACAAATAATGAATATGACATAAAATGTATGTTCTTGTGCAACTTTTACCTTAAATCTAAATGACGTATTTAAATGTATACTGTTTTGTCGCGGGTAATCACTAAACCCTGACAAGTGGCACGTGAAGTTATTACCCTTAAAGGGCCAGTTTTAGGACCCTTATTCAGATATTTTGCAACTTCCTTAAGATATACAAAGACCTATTTGTGGGGAGCATTGGTAAAAAGAAAATCTTGTTCACATAGGTGGTTAAAATCACCAAAGCCTCCACATGTCCTAATAGAATAGACGACTTGTCCATCATTACAACGAATTGAAAGAAATGCCCCAAATCTAGGGAGAGGATGGGGGCTTTAGGCCTATACTGAGGGTCGAGATTGACATCTGTCTAAGAATTTAATCAAACAAAAACTTTCAAACCCCAAAATGTGGTTCATTGAAAAGGGTTTGTGCAAATATAACAGCAGTCTAGTATAATTAAAGGAACCATATTTAAAATAGAGCAGTATAATTATTTTGATTTGGGCATTTTTGTACCAAAAGTTGCGGTATAATATAAATACTGCCTTAAAATTTTCGGGTTGTTAAAATAAAGTGTTCATCATTATTAAAACCCCCTAGCTGTAAAGACAAAACCAAAACCAAAGACCGGAAGCTCGGACTTTTCAAGTACAAAAATAGGAAAATAATTATGTACCCCCTTAAAATTCTACAGGAAAGAAATTTTTTTATTAGGGCTTTACATAACAGATAACACTTTCCCGAAGGCCCAAAGAAAAAAATATGTATAGAATTGAACTTGAAAGGCCGGTGCGGGGTTAAATATGGAACTCGTTCCTAAAGGTGGCCTCTTTTTGTAAAAAAAAATCTTCCGTTGTTAAATTCTCACAGATTATGGGACCGTTGGCTTATCCATGA
>JAMKCH010023633.1:0-19555 GCA_023653785.1 Ophioderma brevispina
GATGATAAGCCGAACCATTGAGTCGGCATTAAAACTGGTAACGTTTCGTGAGTGGTTTACCGCAACGCATTCGGGTATTTTTCATGTAAGCGCGAAAACTTCTGCCGATCTTCAGAGAAAGAGGTATTGAGAGATAAAGATATCTTCTCTCACCCAATATTTCAGCTAAAAAAAACACGAACACATCATTGGGGGAAAATGCTACATAAAATTAAGCGAAGGTTCGACCTTCGTGCTCTGAACAATGATATCATTTCCACACCGTGTACTTACCACACTTTACCCTACGTTACAAATCGTCTCAAAACCGTCACTAATTTCCTTTTTGGCAGCAACATTTATCTCATCTACAAATATATCGCGATTAAAAAACAAACCTTCTAGAACGCGCAATTTTCCGATATATCTTTAAAAAAGCGATAGCTGGATCTCGTACAATCACTTCACTCAGTCCAGTAAACCAACCCAAATTGTTCCAATTTAAATAAAAACCAACAAATTTTGTAAAAAAAACCCGTTTTTTACATCAAAACAACTTTATAAAACTTTAAATTTCCAGGGGGTCAACAACCACCTTACAGTATTTGTACTACCATTTTTCAACCGTCCGAAATTGCCCTACATTTACGGATCCGCGAACAAAATCGGGACCCACATGGCCCGAAGTAAAAGTAATATACTGTCGCTACGCGACCGATAATAGCGATTATTTTTTTTACCTCACTATTCTGAAATTTATCCTAACAATAGTCATGGGTGAAAATTTAAACACGGTTGTAAACCTTTAACACACTGCTACAAACCGAACTGTCTATATCTTAAGAAAATGCAGTGTACCAATTGCCTAGAATTGCACACCCGAGTTAGAACACTGCACCATTTAGTACAATAGAGTGACATGGGAGCAATAAGCTGTGTGCACTTATAAAATAACTTACGTACATCTAAAGTTTAAAAAAATTGACACAAGTACGTTTACTACTGCTATGTACGAAGTTTAAGAGCAGGGGTCTGGTAAGAAGTCCTCTGAATGTTTCTTTCCCATCCACCAGGTCCAAGCAGGTGAAAAAATAGACGGAAAAAAATTGACACATAATGTTACAAGCGGTATGTCAAATTAAACTGAGCTCTAATTTCTTTCTTACGCAAATCTGAACACTCCGTGGTGTTTTTTCAATTTGGGTGGGCCCATGTAATATTTAGAAATAAGGTCCCGAATATGCACAACAGTGTTAGACCAGGTCTAAAGTTAGACCTGTCTAAGTGTATTAAACCGCATTTCGTGATTCCAGTACCTTCTGTTTTATCCCTTGTTCACTAGATATCCATGATAAAAAAGCTTATTCACAAAATTTGAGTTTATCTCGGTCTCCGGTTGTGTTATAAGCAATTGATTGTTTTCCTACTGTCCCCTATAGGCCACTGTGCGTAATTTCTGTCCGTTTACGACAGAAAATCAAAAGTGCGATTTCTTACTAGATACACCGAATTTGCACGTAAGATATTAGGCACGTGAATCTTACTAAGGTTTAATGGTTCAGGTGATATAAAAATCTCAACTTTTCTAGGTAAAGGGGGGACGGCGGTTGGGGATCAACGAAAAAAAAATGGCCCCTTTAAGTCGCACCAGAATTAAAGAATTTGTCTTCGCGTTGACATGAAATTTTTTGTACTTATTTGAAACTTGCATTTTAATCTTTAAACAAAATGCTAGAGTTATATAGAAAATGTAAATAACTGTAATTTTGGAACAAAACTAGTTTTGACTTGGACCGGTGTGAAAGCAGATATTAGTCTGGGGGAAGCCAGAGTTCGGGGCTCCATAGACGATCACGATAACGGAATAACGCGTGGTGAACTACTGTTATGTGAAGAGTCAACTGGAATCGATTGCCATATTGTTCAATCTTGTTCCCGGAACATGAGTACGCCGGGACCATAATTACTCATACACTGGCTAAACTTTAAACCTGGCTAAACTTTTTGTGAATTACGGCACCTAAACGTATTGTTTTTTTAGCCTATGTCGTGGTCATATTCACACGGGCGGACAGCCCTTTTTTTAAGTAGAAAACGAGGCGCAGCCGAGTTGTTTACGCTAAATATTGTGCTATCGTCGTGCTGCTATGACACGATTAGATACACGGCAGAGGCTAGACTGTCCACAGTCTCGGCTCTGTCTTCGGATCTAGGGGCACCGTAGGTTCATCTGACATAAAATCACTTATTTACAACGTCGCCCTCTCACCAACACGATGCATCCCGGGGGGGGGGGGGGTTCCTCACTTTTGGTTTGGTAGGGATCTGCGGCCGGGTGTTTGGAACACTACCATACACCGAAAATATACCAAACATGACAGATTTGCTACCTGTCCTTATACCTGCTTTGGTTGGTGTTTTAGCTAAGCCCCATAAGCTGAGAGGAAACTAACTGTTAAAATGTACTTTTGAGCCTTCTGGGCAGTACTCTTTTCACATTTGTTGGTTTGCATGCCATTCTTCAATACTGACTGACCCTAGATACACTTGCAAGAAAATGCAACCCTTCACTATACTACTTTGGCAAGAAAAAGGGACCGTTCAATATGCCCAAATTCGTAGAAATGCAACCCTTCTCGGCCGCACATCTCCATACCCCCTTTCCCACTAGACCCCCCCCACCCACAGAACCCCCCCCCCCCGTGAAATGCATCTAATGTATATACAACAATCAACAACTAAAATCCTAAAAAAAATCAATCACTGGGCCCTCCCTGAACCTTAGAACAAATCGGTCCTTTTATACTGCGTGATAACCTTTCTTATCCAATGCCGCCCAACGCCCTTATACGAACCAACTCTGTACTTGTCCACGGATTGACAAAATTCAAATACCACTCGCACGCCTTCCCTCATAGAGAGATTGTATCTCGTTACCAGTCTTTAATACCAAAAAAAAAAAAAAAAAAACAACCCATAGAGGGTCTAGGCAGAGGCTAAAAACAATACCTATTATTTAAAGAATCTATATTTATATTCAAGATTTTATACCAACGACCTAATAACCCCGGCTTCTTTTTTTTTTTTTTTTTTTTTTTTTTTTTTTTTTTTTTTTTTTTTTTTTTTAAATCGATCAGTCCGTTGTTTACTATGCGCCTTTCGATTGGCCCGACAGTGGTATTCCGTAGCGCGTTTGACGCTTACGCGCTTAATACCCGTTGATCTCGTCCAATATCAACCAGAACCAATGACACTGCGTAAACAATCTCAAGTTTTATTAAGAATCAGTTTTGCAAACAGAACTCCTCAAAAATCAGTTAATTTAAGTAGGCTTTCACACTGAAAAAAAGCCGTGATCGATCGACTTTTTTGCGATCGCATCGCCGTTTTTGAAGACTAGTGCAGCCATTTTTCTAATACTGAGACAGGCATGCGCAATAGCGCCTTAGTTAAACTGTAAACGATTTTGCTCAACGAGCTGCTACTCTCACGAAATACTTCTTTTGAAGCTTTACGGTCATGGTTGCAGTTGACTTTTTAATGCTGAGTACATGGGCCATCTTTTTATATTATCATGGCTTGTCACTTTGGCTTGTTTCCGCACAGAAATTGTGAGTTTTCGGTTCACGGAACTGAGTAAGGAAACTCAACATGGCGAATAGTCTGCATTTTGTCCGGTTTTTGTAGGAAGCACACCAAGCGTATATGTGTCAAGTTTGCGAAATTATAATAATTTGGGTGGCTGCATGGTTTGAAGTCTACAGATAGCGATCGATCGCAAAAGTCGATGCGATCACGGTCTCATTTGAAAAGCATTATTATTCATACCAGTATTTTGAGAATCAATACTTGAAATTATACAATTTTATCGAGAAAGTGAACATTTAGAGCATAACACAAATTGTTTAAAATAAAAAGTTGTCCGAACACACAACAATCTCGCCCCTTTTATCTTTCCTTATCTATACCAAAGTATGTGAAAGTATAAACCAGTATTCAACATTCAAAATTGGACAATGAATTCCTGCAGCCTTTACCGTGAAAACACCCTTGGCTTTACCATTCAAATTCGATTTACGAGACGTAGATAGAGCAAGTTGAAAAGTGTAACAAACTATAAGACACGATGGAAATTAAAAACAATAAATTGCCAGAAATAAAAGAACCGATTGAAAACAAGTCTATGTGTCTCAAATACTGAGTTAGAAGAACATTATTTGGTTATTCTCCTTTCTCCAAAAATCATCAAATTACTTCTGTGACTTTTAGAAAACCGTTTCTATCTCCGCAAAATCCGTAGCTCACTACGATTTTTTATTTTTGGGTCATTCATATCTTTTGTCCAAAACTGCAAATTTCTCAAAATTGGACTGTTCCCTTGTTTAAAGATTATTGGTTCCCATGCACCCCACAGTCCCACAGTCCGGCTCTGGTCCTTCGTGATTCCGGGCACGTTAGGTCAACTGACCATAAATCAAACTTATTTACAACAGCCGCACTCACCAACCGATGCATCCGGGGGGGGGGGGGGTTCGTCTCACTTTGGTTTGGGTAGGATGTGTGGCTGGGTATTTGAACCACTACCCCTAAAATATACTCAAATGAGACAACAGATTTGCTACCTGCCTTATACCTGCTTGGTGGAGGTTGGGGGCGAAGCCCCAGAACTGAGAGAAACTAACTGTTAATGTATTTTTGGGAGCATTCTGGCAGTAACTATTTTTCCACATTTGGTGGTTTTGCCTCATTTCTTCATACCTGACTGACCACTAGAAAATCCTGCGATCGATCGCAAAAGTCGACCAATCACCGGCTCAGTGTGAAAATCATATATTATTCATACCAGTATTTTTTTTACTTTTTTTATTTTTTTCAATTATACAATTTTATCCGAAGACAGTGAACATTTAGAGCACAAAAATTGTTATAAAAATAAAAAGTGGTCACTAACACAAAACAATCTCTCCCCTTTTATCTTTCCTTATCTATACAAAAGTATGTGAAAAAGTATACCAGTATTCCAACTTCAATTGGACATGAATTCCTGCAGCCTTTAACCGTGAAAACACCCATTGGCTTACCATTCAAATTTCGATTTACGAGACGTAGATAGAGCACGTTGAAAAGCCGTCACAAAATATACGACACTATGGCAATGAAAAAAAATAATTGCAGTAACATAAAAGAACCGATTGAAAACAAGTCTATGTGATCAAATACTGAGTTAGAGAAAAGGTATTGGGCTTATTCCTTTATCCAATAATCATCAAATTTACTTCTGTGACTTTTAGAAAACCGTTTATATCTCGCAAAAATCCGTTTAAGCACGATTTTTATTTTTGGGTCATTCTTTGTCCAAATCTGCAAATCTCAAAATTGGACTTGTTCCCCTAGTTTAGAAGGATTAATGGGTTCCCCCTTAAAACTTCAATCTAACATGAGTTTTAGGAATTTCTACGATATTACTTTAAAGAAATTTTGATGTACCACGGGGGTCCGTTTGGCGGCAATCTTGGATTAAGAGGGATTAAATTGTTTAAAGTGGTTCAATTTAGTTGAAAAAGTATATCAAATGATTAGTCTCCTCATAAGAATCGAAAATATATAGTTTGGCATTTCTGTGCTGTTGGTACAGAGATAGGGTGAAAATGCGATAAAGGTCATTGAACTTGCCTGTTATATGTTATAGTTATATTATTTTAAATTTTCAAAAATGCTTAATCTTGACAAAAATTTGGTTGTCAAATGTTGCTATGAGAATGAGCAATCTGGAAATGTTACAGTTTCATGATTCTTCAGATTCTTCCCATTTGGTAATAGGTTAGGAAAGAGATGGTAGTCCCAATTCCCATACAAAACAAATGATAAAAGGACTTTACACCGCATTTTACACAACCTTAACTAAACATCCATCATAGTGCCAAACTATACTTTTATGGTTTTGCTCATGCTCATAGCTGCATTTGATACCAAATTTGTCAAGATCTAGGCATTTAAAAATTTGGCGCCCACAGTACAAGGTGCTTTGACTCGTGATGTCGCATGTGTGATCAGTTCAAGATCGTTTGTTTAAGGTCGGTTGGTCAGATTTATGTGTATTGTGTTCTTCTGATATGAGAGCCTGGCACTTGCAACATACACCAACAATCAAGTACTGTGGGAAACAAACTGGCGTTTTGATGCTAGACGCAATAATGCATTGTTGCAAAGCCCTATTCAGCAATGTGCTAATATTGATGCTTAACCACTAAAAGGCGGTTTTTTGTTTATATCTTGGGGAATGAAATGGATTTTTTGGGCTCAGATTTCTTGACGACAATGAGAAAAATACGGTATGTTCATTCAAAAAATCGATCATTCCCGGGATAAATGGGGGTCCCAAAGAACGATCGTAAAAACGCGCCTTTAACGGTTCCCATAGCTGGTCGGCAGATAGGCAAAACATTTCCATGTTGCAAAGGTTGCATCGTTTGCTCGTTCTTTTGAGTATGTTTCTCTGGCGTGTTTAAGATCGCCAGTGTAAGTTGGAACTTGATCTTCTTTTCTTTAAACTTCAGATGTACTTGGAGAGTTCCGTTATTCTGATATCTGTCTTGCGTTTCTGAAGGATTGGTTATGGTTTGCTGTATTGTTTTGAAGCGCCGTTTTCTGTTAAGTCCCACGTATGTTCTTTATTTGTCATGGTTTTTACAAATTGCTTGTTAGATAGGTTTTTTAAACGGCACGTTACATTAGTAGGCATCGTCTTTTTCTTGCAGTTGAAAGGTTTGGTCTCGTTGTTTACGGGGGTTGGGGAGGTCATGATTTGTGGGGGGGTCGATGAGTAGTGTTTTGAGTGGTCCGCATGCAGCTGTAGGAAATCTTGTATGTTTGTAAAGATGTTTCCCTAATTGGGTCATTTGGGGAAGCCAGCGCGAAGAGTAGAGAGAGAGAGGAGAGAGAGAGAGAGAGAGAGAGAGAGAGAGAGATGAGAGAGAGAGAAGAGAGATCGAGAGATATGATGAGAGAGAGAGCACGCCGAGGGCGGGGGCGCCCGGTCGGGCAGGTGCGAGGGACAGCAGGAGGGGTAGGGGAAGGTAGGACTTTAGGGGGTGAGGAAGAGTAGTTATTTGATTTAGTATTGATTGATAGTTGTATTTATGATTTTATTAATAGTTATTTAGGTTGTAGGCGCGGGGGCACTGCTCTTGTTTTGCCGCTTTGTGTTTTCTTCCGCTTCTTGTGTTCATTGGTCCTGGGGGAGGTATAGGTAGTTGAAGGTGTTTCCCTCGCACACCGCGAGTAGCCCTGTTAATTTCCGCGCGCTCAGCTTCCACACGTCTTTGCTCGACTTCTATGCATAGTTAAACGCGACCCGCTCTTTGTTAACAATGCGAGGGTAAATGCCTCAAATTGACAAAGGTCTATACAGTTTGTGGTATTTATTTACCCAGGCCATACTCAGCTTGAAATCATTATTATGTCTTGAACCTTTTAAATATCCACAATATCAAATTACACACAAGTCTACGCAGCCGGAACTTTATTGAATATATCTAATATCTATATAATATATAATATATCTCTATCGTCTATCTCATATCTATCTCATATCTATATATACTATATCTCTATATCTCCATCTAGCGACACGCGATTGGATGTGGCTTGTACACGATGGACCTCCATTCGTAAAAATGTATAATTGGGAGACCTGAATGGAGACGAAACGTAGCACACCTAACCACATACACGCACTTTTGTCCAGCTTTCTTTCTGGTGAGTTTTTTCACATCCATAATTCTTTATTTGATTCACATTATTGAGTTTCAACTACAATATCTTGCATTATATTGTTATCTACTATTATTTTTTCATTATACATAATTGTTATCACGCAGTTGCAAATTACCATTTGGGTTCATGCTTATATATTCAAATTTTGTGCAATTTTCTATTTCTTTTTATTTATGTAGTTGCCTTGATGAAGCCCTGGTGGGCGAAAAGCTTCGGCTAATTAAATTCGTGATACATCACTGCAACGTTTCGTCTCCATTCCAATTTCTCGCAATTATATAATATATCTATATATATATAGATATGATAATAGTATATATTATTTATATATACATTCACTTAAGCCAATGAGTCAGAATTAGCTGAAGCGAGTATCAAATATGAGCCAGTATTGTTCATACGCCGTTTTTCCCCTCTTCTGTTCTTGAATATTCTATATATCATCATATCTCTCTATCTATCAATATATATATATATATTTTTTAATTTTTTTAATTTTTTTATTTTTTTTGTGCAAAATCTCGTTTTTAGCTCTCTCTCTCTCTCTCTCCCTCTCTCTCTCTCTCTCTCTCTATCTCTAATCTCTCATCTCTCCCTTACTCGACATTTGCCCTGCGTACGGCCATGGTATGATATGATTAGAAAATTGAGTCCCTATGATTCAGTGGTCAAATGTCCAATGGCCGACATATCATAATTTATTAGAAGAAACAACAGTTCGGTCGGGCCATCGCCCTTTCATCAGGTTAGGTAGAGAAATAAGTTTGTTTACCAACAGATGGGAACTAACTGAATTGGCGTTATTAGATGAAGCGTAACTATAAGCGTATGAAGCGGGCTCACAGCAAGTGCGTGCGATGTGTGCAAGCCAAGAACCGCGAAAAACAGTTACAGCCGGACGGCTTGAAAGTAGCATCCGTCCAGCCGGTTGAAGAAGTCCCTATTTAAATATATGGATGCGTTTGTTCCATATTGCCGTTTGGTGGTCCGTCTTCTTCCCTCCACTGTTTGATTACAGTAACACGAATGTCATCCTTAGAGTGGTTTTTTCCCAGAAGTGGCTTGGCAACAGTGAGGCCGGGTTTGATAAGTTGGATCTGACGTAAGGTGTTCAGGTAACCGGTCAGCTAGACGACGTTTGGTTTCACCAATGTATAGCAGATGACATTTGGTGCATTCGATGGCATAATCACGTTAGTGGTTTTGCCGGAGAATGATCCCTTGATGGAAATCTGCCCTTTGGGCCATGTGATGCTTCAGCAAGAAAATATGAGCGCCTGTGTGGCACGTTCTTCTGCATGTGTGGGTTGATCCCGGTGTTGGAACAGGCTTATGGTGTGAATGAAGCACCAAACTGTCACGTAAGTTACGGTCTTTTCCGGAAGGCGCAAAGGTCTTGATGGAAAGAATGGCTTCGTTGTTCCAGGTCGCAATCAGGATTCTGCTGTTTCTTTTGAATAACTTTAGAAACTTGGCAGTAAGTGGATGGTAAGTGAGTACTAGAGGGACACGATCTATACATGAGTTGGTGCTGGGCACCATGAGGTCCATGCGACTGATTTGCGGCGGTCTGGCTTCCGTGGATAGCAGCATCAGTTACGGTGGAGGGGATCTCCACGATCGTGGAAGAATGAAGACATCTGAATTTTGTCGTTGGTTTGAAAGTCTCATCATCTTGGCACAGGCGGCGTAGTCGTAATGGGCTTGTGAGTACGGTATATGTTGTTTTTGCATGGCTGGAGGTGTGAAGAGCCTGTAAAGTGAGGTAGCTGTGAAAGTCAGTGTCTTTGTAATAGATGCTAGTTGATAGATGACTGTCGGCGATGAGAGAGTAATGTCGAGAAATGGAAGGTGGGGAGGATATATCATAAGGAAATTGGATAGATGGATTAAAAATTTGAAGTAAAGTTGATGAATTCTTCCAGTTCTTCACGAGAGCAGGAGCACGCACCGACACAAGTCATCGATGTATCGTTTGAGAGGTCGGGTTTGGTACCGGTGAACGAGTTGAAAATTGTTCTTCAAGGTAGCCGATGAATACACGCAAAGCTCCCACCATGGGCGACCCCATTGGCTAGCCCCCCTGAGTTTGCATTGCTACCCCCCTGATTTGGCAGTGTACACAGGTCCGTCCCCCTTTAACTATAGATATATACCAAAAATTGAAAAAAAAATAAAAAACTTAGAAGGATGGTCCCACACACATCCCTTCCCACACACAATAACAAAAACAAATAGGACAGAGTGCGTGCGCACCTTGCAGGGCTGACCAACCAGTGATTATTACAAATCACCATTTCCAACAGTGGCCAACCTATAGGAGAGACATCCAGTTCGCAACGATACGCTTATCGTGACAGTAATAGGTAACGATACGATATGGGGCATGAGAAAGGTCACGATATTTTACTCCACTCCAGCACTACAAACCATGGGCAACAGCATCGTTACGTACCATCGCTCCATATTAGACCCCCAATCAGCTTGGCTCCAATCGAGTTTCACTTGACACGCGGCTTTTGTAGCGCAGTTTTTACTTACCCGTTTTTTCAAGTACGGTTATCGACTTCTGCTGTGTACGAATTTAGCTCTCAGGCTCTTCTACTGTGTACCAATTTAGCTTTCAGGCTCTTCTGATCATGTTCTGATGCGCACGGCTGAAATCCATCAATAAAAATATACTTGACTCATACAACATTTCTACATTTCAAAATAGAAAAAAACACATACCGTCTTCATCATATACTAGGTTTTATTTATGCGTCTTTAAAATGTGAATTTTTCACGGACTCGGGGCATTCAATATGTTCGCGCAGAATTCATTGAAGTAAGCTGTTTTAAAGCAAGGGTTTAATTCTTACTTTATTATTGACAAATGACAATTTTAATCAGAACTACTCAGATTGAACAGGAATTGGCGTTTTAAATTGATGCTTTTGATGATTTTTTTTTAAAATGGTTGGAAGCCGGGTCTAATTTTTCTAATATTCGTATTGCACGGCGCTAAATAGTGAGAAGCATTATGCCATCTCGTATGTTGTTTGGAACGATATAACTGAACCTGCGACATAATTATCACCAATATAGTAAGTAGATACATGGAGAGCAATGTTTGTTGTGTTAATAACAATTGGATAATATGATTTTAAAATATACAATGTATGCCTTGGCGGAATTGTACTAATTTTGACATTTTAGATGATAACAATTATTAAAAATTATAATAGGCTTAAAACAGTCAATTCGAAACAGCGTACGAATTCTATTAAGTTAATGCAAAAGAATTATAAAGCTTACGAATAAAAAAAATAAAAAGCAAACTTCAACAACTTTTACTTGAAACAATTTAAAAATGTCGGTCTAGAATTCACCTCAGAATTACTAAATAAAACTTATAATTTTAATCATTAATGACGGGCAAGAGCCCGTTTTAAGCAAGAGGAAACAGATTACTGAATGGACGCCGCCTGCAATAATTGATTCTTGTTACAGTACAAGTACATACTAGGCGAACTGTTTGAGGGAACCTCCCGGAATATACGGACACGCAATTGCAGCGTAATCGTGCTTATCAAGGGAGATGTGCCGGGTGACCGTATGCTGGTATGGTGCATTGAACTCCGCTGGTCATAATAAATTATAGGGATTATTCATAAAAAAACATTGACAGATTTTTGTTTTATCTGAATTTTTTTCATTAGTTTTAAAAAATTACCTAAATTTCTCCTTTGCGCTGTATTAGCACACAATTAGCCAAATATTTGACCAATATGAGATTTCAACATCTGTTTTTTTTTCAACAAGCACAAAATTGGTTACTCTTATAGATCAGAAAATGTAAAATCTGACTGATCTTACAAAGACATCAGAAGTCGCTTCAGTACCGCACACACGTATTCTCTGCATTGTCGGCACGGCATATTGCACACACTGGATATAGCCCCGGAGCTAGCACACATTTGAAACACATCTCAAGTACAAAAGGTTTGAGTGATTAAATGTGTAGAATACTGCAGGGGCCCCTGAAAAACATAATTCTAGTGCCACAAATTGTGCCTTCAGGAGAGGGGGTCAAGACAAAGTTGTACAAGAGGTCAAATTTTTAAATTGACCCAATCGTGCAGACAAAGTATACCATGTTATTTGTCTAGCCACAAGGATTCAGGAAAGCTATAGTTTGTACTATATACAATGTAAGGTTTAAGAGGTATAGGAATAAAACAGAAAAACCTTGAAATAAACCTGTATGCAATGAATATTTTAAAAAATTTTAAGTTGCTCCGATTTGGATAAAAAATGGTGCAAATTATTGGTGGAAGCTCATAGGATCACAAAAGGAATAGTTTTAAGTGTCTCAAATGCTTGCTTAAGAAAGAGTGGGGGACACAGGTTATTGGGTCACGCCCCATTGAATGCAATGCGAGTTGACCTTCTGTGCGCCCTACATCGGCAACTAAGTAGTTTAGGACAGTTCCAAAACTATTCCTTATTTTAATCCTATGAACTCATCAATAATTTGCACCATTGTTTATCTAAATCGGAGCATCTTTAAAATTTGACCCATGTTTACAACTGAAATGCCCTTTTATTGATTTTTACTGTTTGTAGGCCTATAACTCTTAAAAACTTTCCGTTGTAGATACTACAAACTATAACTTTCCTGAATCCTTGTGGTTAGACAAATAACATGGTATACTTTTCAACATGATTGGATCAATTTAAAAAATTGACCCATGTACCAACACTTTGTCTTGGCCCCCTCTCCTTTAAGGCACCATTGCTGCAACTAAGAATCAAGTTTCAGGGGGTTCTGTAAGGTCTGTCAACATATTTAATCAACTCAAACCTTTTGTACTTGAGATGTGTTCAACTGTCTGTTAGCTCCCGGCGTGTAGACATTAGTGAGCGTATAATAACTATCCACGTGCGTGTTGGCCTCCAATAATGGTAATGCATCAAATTATTTCAGTACATTGCATCTGTATACTATATAAGGGTGGAGGGCGCTATCGGATTGGAAATTGGTAACACAATTAAATTAAGCACGAAAAGCCCGCATTATCAATAAAATGTCATTCCATCAATGTCAGCACCTATTATTTTCCTTTACCACTAAAATTTTCTTCTTCACCTTTTCGATCTTGTTTATGTATCTTTTATCTCGCACAATTCTCTGTCAGTCGGGGGGGGGGGGAGGCAATGTGCCCTCCTCCACCGCCTGTTATGCTACCGCTTCTTTTGTGTTATCCTCCCGCCCTGCCTCCCCCATCCTACGGCGGTCGGAAGTAAGTAATTCCTGTTATAAAAATTGAAAAAAAAAGTTTGCGTAGTGTTTGAAAATTCTAGACTGGAATACTACCGAAATGAATTGTGGGAAATGGATTCGAACGTAGAGATTGCGTGTAAACTTTTTGTGTTGCGAGTTACCGAAAGTACCCGACAAAAACGTTCAATTTTTCGCTAGGTTCTATAGGTTCAGACCCAATTACGAGACATATCAAAACAAAACATAGTAACGGACACTTTGATGCCAAAACTCCATAGAACCCCTCCGATTTTTCGGAGATATTTGAGAGTTAGTTGCATTTACACACATTCTCTCCGAGGACTGATAACGTTATCTCTCGAGCATACAATTAGATAATATCGGTCGCAGTCTGTGACACAGACTACACACTTTCCGGACAGCCGTACCTCCTCCCTACCTCCCTCCCTCGCTTGTAATATTTGCACCAAAAATAAAACAATTAACAAAGAATATATAGGTATGCATTTTTAATCGTTCATGTTTTGAATCTTTATTTGGATACAACACATTTAAACCCGATCAAAAACATTGACGTTTGGTTAGAAACAGAACTTTCCCGGTTCCGGGCTAAAATGATTTAACGTGGCCTTTTCCGAAGGCTCTTGCAAAATAATAGGAATTTTACATTTTTCTTGAGATTACAAAATACTTGGTCTTGATTTTTCATAATTTTAGCTGAAAGGGTATTTTCACCGGGGTGAGGCCGTTGCGGCCGAAGCTGGAACAGGCAAAATACTAGTTTAGCAAAAGCGCCAGTTTCGAGAAAAAGAGTATTCTGTGTGTTCAAATCATAGCCCAAGCAAAAACTATCATTTCAGAAAAGCGTAAGGTTTCAAGGAAGAGAGTATATATATGTGGTATTAAAAATCTAACACTGCACGTCTACCTGATAACTTAACATATGTAATGCGTCAATTTTAACAGTGCCACCTTAGCCAAAGTTATCCACTTAGATATTTAGTGTTGTTTTTTATCTAGATAGGCCACCGTAAACAAAATTCCGTATACTATACCTTTCCATCTTATACACGTTTACCTAGTTACCTGGAAATCTTTGTAAAATTGTCAAAAGAGTTGCTTGATTTTATTTTGGTTTTAATTATCTGTTAAAAACTGTATGGCGGGTAAATTTATAGGTTGTACACTTGACGTGGATCATTAACCCTGTGGGCCTACCCACATTTTGGTTAACAAGCAAAGAAAAACAAAATAAAAACAAAATGAATAATACGCAATTCTGTATAATACTGTGTTGGTCGTTGATTCATAACCGTTTAATCTCACGTTCTAATAAAAACGGAAAAGAAAGAAGGCAAATGATTAGAATAGCATTTGTTAGAATACAAAATATTACTAAAAATACTAATGTAATAAAATTTATCCTCTAATTTCTTGCGTTCAAAACTTTGTTGATCTGTTTCATTTCAAACGTCATGCTTGTTAATTTGTAATGAAAGGAATACTATACGTAAGACAGGCACAAAAACAATGTGCCCATTTTACGGTGAGTTTTTAAACGATATTTTATAGACCGTTAAACCAGTTAATGTTGTAACAGTGGTTAGGGCCTGGATTTTAAATAGGTCGGCCTGCTGTTACACACAAGGCAATGTACTGTTAGAGTTTTAATACATGGGCCATAACGATTAGCAGGAAGGGATAGCAGGCAACAAAAGAAGGAGTAGGATGTTAAACAACTGGTCTAAATATATTGATCATTTAAAAAGGTTAGTATTTCTCAAACCTCACCATCCAAAAACGTTTGCCTTACTTTCGTAGTGGTAAGACAGAGTGGCGAAAATATTTAACGGTTAATTGGCTAACGATTCTGCGATGTTGATAATTCTTTTCAAAAAGATATATTTTCATCAATGGAATTGGGGTACCAAATGCGTATCCCAAAAAAAATGAACACATCTATAAAACGGATAAAAAGGCAGTCCAGTTACCTTTAGCCCAAACCATATGCCTTTTAAAGCTATGCGCCATAAGGAATATTTTGTATTTATTTCTTGAAACTCTCCCCAACGCCTTTTCCCGAAATAAAGAAAAGAGACCGGGGCACAGGACATGTAAAAATTATGCCACACTTTAAAAACTGACACTAACTGATTGCAATTTCGGCCTATCAGTTTCCATTATTCTACATTTTATCTAGTTTAGTGACGCTATCTTTGTAAAATTATTCAACGGGATTTTGATTTTTTTTTTATTGTTGGTAAAAATCATGTCAAAAATTTTTTAAACATTTTAAGTTTACAGTGTCACAAAACTTTTATAGAACCTAATAGGACTGCTACAATTTGATTAAAAGAAGTTTTAACAACAGAAAAATAAGAGAGAGTGATTAAATGACAATGTAATCTATATGTAATATGTTTTCTTTCTGAAAACATAAGTAAATCATGATCGCATAACAATATTTGTGTCTAGCAAATTCGTATATTTGCAAAACTTTGTTTATTTCAAACGCAATTTATTAACATGCAATGGAATTGGGATACTATTTGCGGAGCATGCAAGGCCCAAAAACAAGTGGCAAAACGTTAGTTTTTTAGCGATGTGTTAGAAATATTGCTCATTTAAAAACAATTCCTGAACCCAAAGTTGCCTTACTTTGTCGTGGTAGGACAGAATAGTCAATTTTGTTTCATATTTTGTTTAATATTGTAAATTGTAGTTTGTGTTGGAAGGATTTCCAATCTACACAAACATTAAATGAAATATTGGATTATCGGCTGCAGAGTATTTGTGCTGGTCACCGCCTATTGTTGGGACGTGGAGTTTTAATTCGGTTTGAGTGGCAATAAAATGCGTAGGCAATTATGTATTTCTAAAGACTCAAGGTGTCAGTAGGACAGTGACTCTCGTTAAAGGCAGGTTGTTAAATCCCTTATCGTCGCCGTATCGTGATCCTTCTTCCTGAAAGCACATCTAAGTGGGCAAGCGTGCCTTATCAACGATAAAACGGGGAGATCACGATACGAAAGCTATCGTTGCACTCGTATGCTGGCGATAAGTGTATCGTGACAAAAAAACTGGACGAGTTCCTATAGCAGGTGACTGTAGTGAAAAGGTGTGCGCTTCCGGATAAAAATTTTGATTTTGCACACAAGTATTTTAGGCAGTGATAATCCATAAAATTGATGGAAGCACTTGTAACCCCCCGTAACGCCCCAGCTTGGCGTTTCAGGTTATACAGGGGTCAAAAATTTAAAAATGTCGAATGTGTTAAAAAGCGCACCATTGGTTTGTTGGTTACAAGGATTCCACATACAGCGTGAGTCAAAAAAGTCTACACTTCCTTGATAAGTTGTGAATATTCCCATGTGCTAATATTTTCCCATGGGGTTTCGTCCTGCTTCCCCGCCTTTGTTTCAACAAACACACAAAAGCGAGCAAGTTCAAACTACCAGTATAGAAGTTTCTGGCGAATTGCATGTAGATTTGTTTCAGATGATAATGACGATTACTCAAACATTGAAGCGAAAATCACAAGAAACTTAAAACCTGTATAGAAAATCGGAAAGTAATAGATAAAATTTCCAGAAAATGTCAAAATTAGCAGAGCTTCCGGGGCTTCGTCCCCTGGACCCCCGTCAGGGACACCCTAAGGCGCATGTTAAATTAATTTTGTTGTTTAACGGGTTAAAATACAGGAATCCTGATGCCGGTATTCTACCATGAAATAACAACAACCCTAAAGAGCGTTTGCCGTAGGATTGATGAGAGATCTTTGATGTCTATCATGTTGTATGAAGAATACGCATAATTTGTGTTAAAGTACATTAAAATGCTCAGAATCTCTTAAATACAGCTGTAAATTTACTTTCACGATGCACCGTTTTTAACGTAGAATAACTGGCAGTGGGATTCCGGGGTTCTAATTTATCAAACCGTTATTTTTCTAACAGTGCGGGCCCTGAACCCCACCGTGTTCTCGCGCCTGGCGCGCGAAAGTAAACTTTCGGCGAAAATCCCCCCATATAAAAATTATGGCTAAAGGACCCGGCCTGGGGTAATTAGAAAGGAAAATCTGGTTTAGTTAAGAAGGATCACAGGGTTGCCTGGAAGGTGACCCATGGGGAGTAGTCAGCGGTAGTTGGGAATTGCCATATGAGATAAAAAAAGGGAACATTCAGGAATTGAGTATAGGGTGTGGAAGTAGTGTGGAATCACCGTGCCCTGGGTTTGTTGGGAAAGGCCACCTGGTTAGATAAGGAGAATCTTAGTTACTGGGCTGCCTCCGGTACTACTCTATTTGAATTCCTACCAGTGCTTTCAGGCAGTGCCACCTGCAGTATTCGGAGAGAACCACCACAAGCTAAACTAGTGATAAGGCCCTGCTGGACAACCAGCCACTGCATAAAACACTGTCAAAGAATCACACCAATCGGTAGACAGAGACTGCGCTCTCGCTGACCTTTCTGCCGGACACGCTGCTAACTCTCCAGTTCCCCTTTCAACATATTACAGACATGGAATACGGCCTGGCTAGATACCCCAAGACCAGATCAACTCTCTATTTACGCCTAAGAACAGAACTAACCACCTGGCAGCAATCTCCCACGCAAGGAATGGGTCACCTGAAACCGGTTCGCCACATGAGTCGGCGCCTTCAAATAAACAAAGGCCAAAAAATATGCAACCGATGGGGACTGCGGCCATCGCCAGCCGCCCCAATGTGGTATCCATCACAGACGCGGATCACATTCTCAATGAGGCCCTCCTTTCGTCCATCGGTGGACACAGATCTCTCAAACCCCAACCAACAACAAAGTGAGTGGCTCCAACGATTACAAAATATTAGCTGCTGCCTCTCCGCCAAGAAGAAGAGAAACGCATTATTCAAACATACATTTCATTTCATTATCATGATTTGACGGCTAGCAAGCAATCGAAAAGTATAGAGAACAAAATGGCGGGTGGCTAAATAATGTATTTGTTACTCACAGGACTAGCATAAAAACAATACCATATAAACATTCGTTCCAATATCTTGTATGGCAATAGCTCCCAAAGGGGGTCTCTGCACCATCAAAACAATAAACAAAATAACAAAAATAAAAAAAATAAAAAAAATAAAAAAAATATCCAAATTGGAAAAAAATGCAATCGCTTTTTAAAATTCACACCAAGAGACTACTCAGTGTCTTATTTTGAATAGTAAAAGGTATAGGAGGTATACATAATGATCACATTTTGTAACGAGCGCCCCCATTTTCAAACATGTGAGATTTTTTCACAGTTACGTGAGTAAGGACTAAGTAAAAATATACATGCGAATGGTAAAATTCTCTACTTAGGAAGTCATGAACAAAGTCAGAAATTTTGTAATGAGAACCCAGGATCACTGGCTGCTGAAAACGTTCCTCCAATAAGAAATAGCGGTAAGTGTAAGTGTAAAAAAAAGTTTACCAATTAATATAGTTCCGTCGGTCAATCAAGAAATGGTGGGGGGCATTTTTCGTGCGATTAAAACTATTTCATAATGGGCGGACAAAAATTGTCGTCTCTGGCATCATCGTAAATTAGAATAGGGATCCCCGATTGTAATTGCAATACGGTACTTTCTTTCAGTGACCGTTATACATTTTGAGTATTATTATTATTATTTTGGTGACTTGTACAGAAACCCGCGTTTTGGGACGCTTTTCAAAACTATATTGTTGCTTGAAGTTTCAAGTTGCACGGCATCACTTATTCGCAAATTGCTGAAATCACTAAATAACCAAAGTTTGAAAATATTTTAAAAACTCAAAAACATTTAAATATTAATTTAAATATATTGACAATGTCCCAGCTAAACAGATACATCACTACATGTCACTTAAGAAAAGAACCTTAGTATAGCAAAGTGAGGTTTTGTTCAGTTAATGATTTGGATTTTAATTCAATTACATTCTTACAATTAACAGTGTGTAATTATTTTGTGAGAGCATAAGATAAGTGTCTTGTGGGTTGAGGCTTATTAAGTTAGTTTTATTAAATTAAATATTGGTTGAGTGCTAACATTTCAAAAATACCTTTGAATACATCATACTATGTACATCGCTTGAAAGCGCAATTGGAATCCTATTAAAATTTCTATCTTTGTCTCATACGAATAATTACCTGCCAATTCGGACTAATGAGTGGCTAATGTAATGTTGAAACTACATCCTGTGCAGGCATGACATTTCATGGCAAATAATTTGATTTGTAAAGCAGTCATATTTGATTTATTTTATGGGATACATCGGAAACGGAAACTGAAATTCTGAAGTTTACAAGCTTAGTCAGTGCTTGAAATAGAAAGGCGATTAGAAACTTTACGGCACTATATCATATAAATCTTATGCAATGGAAGCGGTAAGAACCATTGACACTTCTTTCGTAAGTCGGGACAGAATCAGTTTTATCAGTCAAGCAATATTAGCACCATTTTTGAAGAGCGCCCCCAATTCAAAAATTGATTTTCTTTTGCACAGTTACGTTGGCAATGTCTAGGCA
>JAMKCH010023634.1:0-37804 GCA_023653785.1 Ophioderma brevispina
CAAACCAATTACCACTCTCGTGACGGTTGTCAAGAGCTTATTTATTGGGCTCCCAGAATGACGCACATCACGCTGTACGTATCCCAATCTTGCCTGAGAAACTTTGGCAGCGATTGCGTTATTCGGGTTGCAGTTATAGATATTAAAATAGAAATTCTGTGGGTGCAGTGCAGAAACAAACAGCTGATGAGAGCTGTTACAGCTCTCCTTTTGAAGTAAGGTGTTGAAAGTGGGAGTTTAGGCTTTATGGTACTGATTCCATGTTGGCCTTTTTAATTAAATATTCTGCTCTCAACCTGGGGATTACTATTTCCTTCACTAAATTAAAACATATTATTTTAACAACACCAGGAAAAGCTTTGTCCCCACAATAATTGGGTGCACATTATTTGAAAACTGAATAAAATGTCAACAATCATTTATTTCACGAATATCAGTAACCAATGGATATACATAACCTTAACATGCTCGAGCGAACAATGGGTCTATGATACTCAATAATCGGCCTGAACACACTTCACATTCTTTTACATTTGGTCCCTTGTTATGTGTACGCAGTTGAACAGATTTTGAATGTTATAGTCCTTGCTACATTGGCAATTAAAAGGAGTTCTTCCTCGTAATCGCGATAAAAGAAATCTTGAGATTCGACTGTGGTTTCATTACTTTGACCATATATTAATATTTTTTTTTTTCTTTTTTCGAAAGAAAATGTCAAGGGACAATTCATGAAAATAAAAGCCTATGGCAAGGTCTGTGACCTAATTTGTGCATTGACCTAAATCCGCAAGTTATTGTTCTTTTAAACCCTATTTTCTATTCAATTTTACAAGACAGGCAATGGTATTCCAGCGACCTAATTTTTTAAAAATCATTAGCAGGTGAGTAATGTTTGCCCCTTAAGTTATGACAGATACGAGAGTCACTATGGGAGGTCATAACCCCTGATTCGCTTGAAAATCCTTCAACTGTGGCATTAACATGTCCTGCATACTCGGTTGAGAGAGATCTGAGTGTTTAGGATTGATTGTTATTATCATTAGGGCTATTGTTCGCTTGAGTTTACTTGTACTATATGGTCACTGACATTCTGGAGTAAAATTGGTGGACATTTTAAAGTCATTGTTTCAATAATGTGCACCTCTTTTCATTTGGGGTAGTACAGCTTTTCTGGTTTACATGAATATTTTTAAAATTTTAGTGAAGGAATAAGTGCTCCCCAGCGCTGGGAGTCACGAACATATCGTAAAATTCAACTAACGTATATGCCATGTCCTATATGCAGATTTGGAGGTTCTTTTCAATAGTTTTTTTTTACGAGTTATTCATGGCCGGGTACAAACTATTCTGTATCGTAGAATTTAAGGGTTTTGAGTAAACATGGTAAATCGGGTAAGAGCAAGGATTGGCAAGTATTACAACACTGTAAAAATTACAATGCCATTACAGGAAAATCCTGGTAAAAATTACATATTGGGCTATATTTTGAAATACATTAAGTACTGATAAATTATTATGTCCTATATTTCAGGCCTATATAACAAAATTTAAAAATGAGCCTTTTTCGAATTTTAATGAGTACACATATATATAACACGATGAATCTTCGACATATGAGTAAGTACTAAATTTACAGGAGACAAATACTGTAAATTTCACAGGCAAAATCCGGCAACAATTCTGCAAACAAACCCCCGTAAAAATACAGCTTTCACAGGTTTTCATTCAAATTTACTGTATATTTTACAGTTTAATGTAATACATTTTAAAAAATAGGCCACACGTTAGGTTTTTTTGTCAGTGCTTTTTTTGGGCAGGGTATCCTACGGGGCTCCCGCTCTATTCGCTTGGGTTTTTGACCTACTTTTCAAATAGCCTGTTGCAGAAAATATTTCGTGCCGTTTCTATCCTCTAAAATCTACATGTATGATATTTCATGAAATGTTGTGGCAATTTACGTCATATGAATTGTACTCAATAAGATAGGCCCACAGCAAAACAAAACATGACGTACATTAAAAAAAGATTTAATGTTCAAAAGAGTAGAATACAGCTACACACTTCCATACATGCTACCGTCGTGACGTTATGCCACTAAAACAAACACGACGGTTAAACACTAAAATAAAAACATGACTATAGAGGGCGTAACAGGCAACAGGAGAGTGCGGGGGCGGCCAGACCAAAAACCCAAATTTAGACAACGAAATATTGACGAAAACTTTTGAAATTAGTATTATGTTGTCAGGAAATTTTTATATTTGTAATTTTTTACCAGTGATTTCTGGTTAACAACACGTCTTTAAAATAAAATCGTTATGAGTGCATTGAATTAACGAGAGGCTTAAAGGGGGATGGCCCGATAAAGGATATGAAGTTCTCATCTTGTATAAACGGCCTGTCACCCGCAAACCCCTCGTAAAAGTTTCGCAACCAAATTTCAACATCCATTTTTGTGAAGCTAAAACGTGATTTTGTAAGCCCCTATATAGTACTGTGTAAAATTAAGATTGGTCGAGAAAAACCAAAATGGAGTACAATTTTCCGCTCATATCTTCCACACCAAACATCCTTTAAGCCCTAAGATTTCACAGGGTAAATAAGAAAAATAGTAGTCTTCCTTTTTGATACCAAAATTTTGACCACTTACTGGTAAAATCCGGGGTTCTGGGGACGAGGGCTATTAGCGATTCGGGCCACAGACCTTTAAAATTCATATACAGTGGATCTAAAATTCACTCAGGTTTGCCCTAACATTTTGTCCCTAATATTCTTTAATACACTTTCTTTTATATCTTACTTTAAATAAGGGCATGTAAATTGTTATAACCTATTACTTACTTGCATTATAAGTCCTTTGATTTGATTTGAACTAAATTTTCCAGCTTAAATAAGACACTCTTTCTCACAATACTGATAACCTAGACTGTGAACTGTGTTTTATGCTCTCTATCTTTCCTTTTCCCATTTGAGAAGGGTAGGACAAGGTATGTTCAGGCCCGTCGCCATGGGGTGGGGGGTGTGGGGTGGAACACCCCCCCAGGATCCTCAAAAAGAAGAGAAGAAAGAAAAAAGAGGAAAAAAAATAAAAGGAGAAGAAAGAGAAATAGAAGAGAAAGAAGAAAGCAGAAAATGAGAAAAAAGGGGAAGAAAGAAAGAAGAAACGAAAAGGGAACGTCGTCCATAAGCAGAAGAATCGAACTCCAGACAAATACCCTTCTTAATAGTTAAAATCCAAGAACTTCGGGTGCCGGGCGCTCCGCCCCCGCAGGCTCCTGCTCCTCCCCCCACCGTTAAAACAACTGGCGCCGCAGTTTCCCCTCGGTAGTAACAAGCTTAGACACTGCAAAAACTCGGTGTTGAATATGCAACACCATGTCGGTGTTAAGCTTGTCAATGTTAATTTCTGGTGTTAAAGTTTATGATTTAACACCGGCTTGGTGTTGTGCTGCCAATTTTGGTTAGCATTTTGGGTGGCTGCTTATGTAATGCTAGAACAAGCAACTATATAGAAACAACAATAACAACAGCAAACATTTTCTACTAACATGTTAGATGTTACAACGATAACAGTTAACACCAACATTTGGTGTTAATGAACACCAAAGAGTGTGGTCCTCCTGGGACACCAGGAGGGAGTTAAATTACCGCCAATGATGTCAATTTCACACCAGAGGGTGTTAATTAACCAGTAGTGTCAATTTAACACCAGGGGGTGTTAAAATACATAATTACATCGAACATGTGGTGTATATTAACACTAAGAAATGTTATGTCCCATATATTGTAACACCAAAATTAGTGTCAATATAACACCAATTTGGTGTAAGTTTAACACCAATAGGTGTGGTCCTCTCCAAACACCGGCTTGGTGTTAAAAACAACGCCATCAGTGTTAACTCAACACCGATGTTTTTCAGTGTATACCGTCCCTCTCCGTGCGCAGAATTAAAACCATTCTTTTCTTTGATTGAATTGATTACTATTTACCCCTCAAAAAGTGGCAATCTGAAGTCTGAATTGCTCAATTCCAGGAGCTTCCGGGGGAACCGCCCCCTGGACCCCGACCGCTGTGCCTTTGCACCAGTATTTTCTTTGAATTGATTACATTTACGCCTCAAAAAGTGGCCATCTGGAGGTTTCTCACATTATCTCAAATTCAAGATCTTCCGGGGGCACTGCTCCTACATCCCCCCCGTTCAAGACATTGGCGCTCTATGTATATTCCCTCGGCAGTACAGCTTAGGCCTTACTGCCCGGTTTCTGGAGTATGTTTGGAAACCAGTCAAATCCAAGAGCTTCCGGGGGCTATGCCCCCTGGACCACTCCCCGACTGCTTTGCTTTTGCTCCCAGTTTTTCTTGAATGTTACTATTTACCCCTCAAAAAGTGGCCATCTTGAAGGTTCTCCATAGCTTCAATTCAAGGAGCTTCCGGGGGCTCCGCCCCCTGGACCCCGGCTGCGAGGCCTTTGCAACCCGTCTTTTCTCTTTGATTGGATTACTATTACCCATCAGAAAGCGGCCATCTTGAAGGTTTGAATAGCTCAAAACCACAGCTTCCGGGGGCTCCGCCCCAGTACCCCCGCTGCTCTCCTCTGCAGCACCCACCCGACCAGGGGCCCTAAATCGGGCCGCTGGACCAGTTGCAGCCCTTGTGTTAAAGCACTTGCAGTATGCAGATTGGTGGCAGATTGGTTCGAACGATCACAAGAAATGTTCTCCAAGGCATCTCCTAGGTCATTGTTTTAATTTACGCTCGCTACGCTTCCAAGGAATAACAAGCATTAACATTCTTCAGTTTACACCCCCCCCCTGACGAAATTTCTAGCGACGGCCCTGGGTATGTTTTACTGGGTTTAGTTAACTGGTAGCCTAAGGCCTTTGCTTTAAGGCTTGTAAATGGAAGTTAAATTTAATCACAATCAAATCAATGTGCAACGTTTCAGTCATTGGGATAGTGAAATCGTTGTTGTTATGCAATACTTTGTAGTTGGTTAAACTCTCCCATAACTCATTTGTAACTACTCATCTTTTCACGGCTTACTATTCCGTAGGAACGCCAACGACGCCTATAGCCGATTGAAAAGTCAATTTTTAAGGGTTCGAACTTTGGTAAGCGGCATGAGCACTCGTTGGGGGTACAAGAACGATATTTTTTCGCGCGGTTTTTCCCATTAGGGCATTTTAAAATTGATTAATTATTAACACCGGAGGAGAACCATCTTCCCCACAGAACAAATACGCAAATAAGTCTTAAGTATTTAATCTTTTTTGTTTATAAATATACAAATTTTCAATCGGCTTTTTACAGATTGCGATATAAGGCAAATTAAGTCATGATCATGCTGTCGAATTCCATCAGAATTTTCCAATGTTTACATTTTTCACTACCGCGAATTGCATATTTAATTCACAAAAAATGAATGAACTAATGTTTAGCATGATGAGATACCTTATTAGTATATTTTCATCTTCTGATAGGATTTTTCGCTGCATGCCGCACTTGCTAGAAAATTCAGTTGAAAACACTGTCAAATGAATGTTTACAGATAGATCAACTATAGATCAACTCTATACCTATAGAGTGAATCTATCGCTTCTATACTACCACCCAATTGGTAGCCTCGTTAGCAAGCGACGCTATTCAAGTTATACGAAGTTTACGGGTTCGATTCCGATAGGGGCATACTTTCTTTTTCATCAACACCTCTCTGTGCACAGGCCAGCTCCCGGAAAGATTAAAATATTCAAGTTTATCTCTTATTACTATCAATTTATTATTTTTCCTTCCTGATCTCATTTGGGTGGGAGCTTGAGGAGTAAGCGGATTTTGTGTGGGTTCTTTTCTCGCTCCTCTTTCCCAAGCAGTTTTCGCCACTGTAGACGAGCACCGTTTTATTCCTCATGTCAGAACATCTGTACGAACATCATCAATATGGACACATGAATAGAGTTGAATGGTGTAGAGGTTTATTGATTTCTGGTCATCAGTCTACACAAAGGTTAACCATTGACCATCAACTGCCGTGGCCTCATTCAGTCATCATTACTTTTTTTTACTTTTAGCGTGCATTTCTTTTCTTTCTGTTAAAACGATGTAGTTCCCAATAAAATTATATACCAACGTACCACATTTTTGTCCTTCTGAAAGTTTCCATGACACATAAATACTCGATTTTCTTCTACGTCAACAAAATGTCTCTCTGCAATTCTCAAGAGGTTCGTATCTACTTGCGTCATGCTTGCGTGTCATTGTCACGCATTCAAACACCTTTCAGATCGAACAACACCATGCGACTGGCCGTCCTTACAGGCAAATTCCGATTTTTTCAGGACAAACTAATTCTGTAGCATTTTTTCGTTGATGCGAATTTTATGGGCCTAAATATGTTCCTTTTTGTCGTTCGTGACTCTGACTTTCGCCCATTTTGGTACTGTATTTTCGTCGCGTTTTAGCTGTAATTTTCTCGCACGAAATGCACATATTTCTCTCAAAACCAATTTCTACTGGAAATCAAAGTTTAGTATCTTATATTCGTGGTAAGTTCCATAAATTGAACCGAAAATTTAATATCATTTCGATATTTAAATTTTTTCTCGAGTATACTCGGCACTCGCAAATCTGAGCGCTTGGATTTAAATTTTGTGATCATATCGGGGGTCACGTCCTGTAAAAAATACCGTAAGTAATGCCAGCCTGGCGTTCCTACTGTAAGTTGGTTTCCATTTCCTTACCATGACTCTACTACATGGTGAGTCTTGTAAAGGACGAGGATGATCTTGTATATGTTTTTATTTGGTGTTCAAATCAAATTTCAGCCTATATTTGCTACTTTTGATTTATTTTCACACACAACATTCACACAATTATTTAGGATGCAGATTGATGATTTTAAATTAGGAGTCAACAAAGTAGGTCTCAAATTGTACCACCCCGTATGTACAACTCATCACAGGCCCTGTATCTTGACACCGGCATGCGTCTTCCCAAGATCCCACACTAGACCGTCCAGCCCAGAAAGGTTTTTGGTTAGACAACGAGATACCATAGCTGAATACGGGAAAATCAGAGAAAAATATAACTTTCTGAAAATATGAAAGTCTGCGGAGAGCCCGTTGTTGCGTGGTAGCCCAGGAGAGGGAGTAAAGTTACTATGGGGGTCAAATATTTGACTGCTCTAAATCTAATGAAATATAAGCTCAAATTAATTCCTTCATGTTACCAGGATAAAAAAGTCAATTGGGTCACTGTGGTGTGGTGCTTCCTTTCCAAGATATTTGGAAATAGGCTAAAGGTCATTTGTTTATTAAAGAAAGGTCAAAATTGTACCTATAAAGATTTCTTTGTAAAAAAATATACAAAACATATTTAATGATACTGATTCAAAATATGCTTTTTATTTTGCATAGGGTTGGTTCCCTTTCATAGGGAGGGGGTATAATGTCCCCGTCCCAATAGAGTCCTACAGGGATTTTTTTACCCCCGTCCATTATAACAACAGGAATACGAAAGTGCAAAAGCATTTCATATTTGGATTCAGTGTATCATTAACATTTAAAAATATATTTTGACAAACAAATCTGGGTATTGCAAACGGGTGACCTTTCTTGATAAACTAATTACCTTTAGCCTATTTCCCAAATATCTTGAAAGGAAGCCCACACCGCGTGTGACCCCATTGAATTTTTTACTCCTGGTAACCTACGGAATAATTTGAGCTATATTATATAGATTTAGAGCAGTTCAAACATTGTGACCCCCATAGTAACGTTACTTTAACCCCTCTCCTGGGGCTACACGCAGCAACGGGTCTCCCGCAGACTTTCATATTTGGCCAGAAGAATTTTATATTTTTCTCTTGAGTTTTTTTTTCCCTTGTTCAGATATTGGTATCATCGTTCGTCTACCACAACCGTCTGGGCTGATGCTCACGCGTCTCAAAGTGCCTCATACTCGTCCATCATCTGGTTATACTGCCTTTAATGCCTTTGTACCACGTGAATGGAATAAACTTCCAAAGACCATCAGATCTGTGCAAATCAACTGCTATTTTCAGAAAGGTTCTGAAACTCAATTATGTTTCCCCTAGCATGCATCAATCATTGTCTCGGGAGTATTTCATCCTTTGTGTTTAGTTTGCTTTTTTTAACCATGCCTGTTTTTGTACTAGATCATTTTTTTGTGATTTGTCACATGTTTTATGTCTTTGTATATATTTTTTGTAAGCGCTTTGATATTTTGGAAAAGCGCACAACAAATGCTCTTTATTATTTTATAATATACTAATAGTCTATTTTCAATGATCTCTCAAAAAAAAACAAGCCGTTGAAAAGTGAATCAAAAACAAACTTATAAATGCGCTCAGCCGTTGTGGGCAATATCTACATCATACTCCATATTTTATTCTAAATTTGAACTCAGACCTGGTCGATGAGTTAATTGATTTTTTTTTTAAAAACTATTTTTTAAACGTTAATTGCAATACTTTGGTTTTAATTATAAATGTTTCTTATGTAAACTCAGTTACCTTTTAATGTATTTTTGTATGTAATTGTCTACAGTCCTGCGGAAATGATGGTGGGTTTTGCAACCATCAGTTTAAATTTCTTGTCTGGACTTTTTATGTAACTATTTTCTTTGCTTGTTTGATGTTTTAAGAAATGAATAAATAAATAATTAATTTATCTCATGTGCGTCATGGGTAACCGATCATCATTGTTTTTGCACACGGGGTAAAGTCCGCTTGGGACCAGTTTCAATCACAATCCCATTACCAGGGAGCACGGTACCATTTTTTTAAAATTCCCAATCTTTTTTGGTTACTATATCCCAGGGTAAAAAAGAATAGCCCCTTATGAACCACACTGAACAGAAAATCCAGAGGCTGATTCTAGTGGGGAAGCAAGTGTAGTCCCCGGGCATTTTTTAATGATTAGAAGGTGCTACCTATTTAGATTGCATTTTCTACAACCCCTGGCATCAAGAAAATCCATGTTGCCAAATTTGGAAGTGCGACAGAGGTCGGCCATCTTGGAATTTCAAAATGGCCGCCATTTTCCACAATATTTGCCCCATCTCTTCCGCTCAGGAGCAACATACAAGCACTCAAAATGGTGACAAAACCAATGTTTATAATACCAAAGATTCCATAAAAGCAATTTTCTGAGTTGGCAAATACTTGCGTTACTGGTAGCCATCTGAATTTCCAAAAATGGCTGCCATTTTCATTTTATATATCATTCTCAGCTTGGTGAGCAACATGCAATAACTAAAAAACTGGCAATACCCATGTTTTGTGATACTAAGGATTTTTATAAATATACTTACCTATGGTGAAAATACTTTGGGTTTGGCGCCATCTTGGATTTCAAAATGGCTGCCATTTTCATTATAATTTTGATTTTTTAAAATTTTTAAAAATTGGTGTTGTGATTTTTTTCTTAGAATATTAAAAATGGTGGCAAACCCCATGTTTTGTGATACAATGGTTTTATAAAAACACTTGCCTAAGTTGTAAATATGGTTGGGCAGCCGATCTTGAATTTCAAATGGCGCCATTTTATAGCTCAGCTATGGAGCAACCATCACGGCTAAATGGTGGCAAGACCCATGGTTTGTGACTCTAATGATTAAAAAAAACAATTGCCTAATTTATAAGTACTGTTGTATGGCAGCCCTCTGGGACATTTTGAATACACATCAAGCCTATAGCTTGCCCTCTAAGAAAGAAAACAGGCAGCCATTTGGATTTTTAAAATGCCGAACGTTTAAATATGTCAGCCTACTTAACAAGGTTATAAACAGGGCACAATACTCACATTTGTGATACCACACTTTGATTATGGGGAAATTGAATTGCAAATGATACATCGAATATATAATATGCTCACCTATATCAACTTGCACTGATAAGTTCATCTATCTAGATTTAATTATGTTACAATTAGATTTGTGACAGAGACTTCATCTCACCTGGATAAATATCATCATGTCACATGTAGCCTAGAGCTCATCACAACAGGGCGGACAGATCTGTTACCGGCCGGGTAATTGGAAGAAAAGTGGCCCGAGAAGTGACTTATTGATGACCTACAAAATCTCACTGTGTTTTGTTGACCCATGTTGCGCCCAATTGGGAGTATTTTGTGGGCAAAGCGGCCCAACAACGCGGCCCACCGAGGATATTTCGCTTATATTCGCAAGCTCCATCTCAACCTCCCCAAATTTCTTTAAAAAGTCCATTTTCCCGTTTGCACCTGCCTGCTGAGTGTAACCAGTTTTTACATCTGCAATCTGCAGCTTGAGACAAAGTATGCCAATTACTGTTATTTTCTCCTGAACACTATAGTGTTTCATTCTTGGACTTGTCCCTTCTCATTAAATAAGCCAATATACCCTGAAAGACATCTGCAACAACCGACGAAACCCTTGTTACTCGAAGATGAGATGGAAACATCTGCTGCCGACTGTGGGTAATTGGATGACTTGATAACTCGTAGACGCACCATAATATTCGCAGTGGCCAAGATCTTCACGCGCTCTACATACCACCTCACATCGCGAAAAAACGCCAACTTGTAACACGGCTGCCAACGAAGTCCGCTTTCTTATCGTCAACCATGACATACTAGGAGTTTTGTGGAATTTACCATCCATTCTCGAGACCAAATGACGATTACCCAAGTGAATTCACTATTGCTTCCTTTACTTGCTGGCTCTACTTACTTCTACTGCTTTTTTCCATACAACCCCCCCTCATCACCAAAGTGGTCCCAACTGCAAAAAATATGAGAAAAAAAACTACTGCAAATAATCAAGTCTTCCTATGGTTCTGGACTCGACGGAGGGAAAGAGAGAGAGGATTTAAGGATCATCCTATCTGTCCAACGGGAGCTTTTGTTTATGTGGTGTCACCACTTTGTTACTTCTACTCTCGTAACTTCCCAAAAAAAAAATTTTATTTTTATTACCAATAAACGGCATAATTTTTTCCATAAGAACATCTACGCTCCTCGGACTCCCCATTAAAATCTATTAATCGTATCTGATTCCTTTCGAGTCACTGAGTCAAACTCTAGATTTTCCTAGTTTTGGAAACACATTGTCCCAAATTTAGATCACTTTTCTCTATTATTTATCCCAACTTCTCCTCTTTACAGACTAAACCCACTAATTTCTTTCTTCCTTTCTTGTCTTCTTTCTTTTATGAGATTTCTATCCACACCCACATTTTACTATTGTGACTTTCACTTTTCTGTTGTATTCAATTTCCATTTTTCAAAAAATACTCTTTTTCAATTTTCACACATTTTCCTGCTGAACCTGTTCACACATCTCTGCAATTTTTCATCGTCAATTCTATATATTATGTTGATTTCGCTTAGGATCAGACTATTGTCGCTCACCAATAACTCTTCAAGCACCAACATAATGCTCACAGTTACCTTACCTGTTACCTAACTGAATAGCCCATATTTTTCTATCATAAAACACCAGCTGATCATGTCAGGATCCCACGGCTGTGTTTGGGACACATTTCAACTATCCAACAATCACATTGCAAATGCATAGTTACCACACACCACTGGCACAATGTGCACATCTTTGCATAGTTTTTTTACTGATACACGCCAGGATCTTACGATGTTGTAATGATCTATGGTACTATTTTTATATGGGACTAATATGGATCGATTCATGATTACAGGTGTTTCATCTTCTACATCAAGACAATATTTCCCAATTTATTTAAAACTTTCTTAAGATATATTATCCACACAGCTTCACCTCGAAATCAATATACAAACCGGACTACAAACTGATAGTAATTCTGCTTTATTCTCTCTCCTCATAAAATTAATAAGCTCAATCGCCTTTACCATATTTATCATTCTTTCTGATATAGGACTTAACACCACAGTAAATTTCGCACCTTACCAATGCTCAACATCGCCATGTATTTTAATTATCGTAACATTTAATTGTGCAAAAATACATGTCAACATTTATGTCTCTCTCCTCTCCCGCATCTCTTCCTCTCAATTTGCAGTTGTTTCATCACAACACAAAATATAATAAAGGACTTATTTTCTGCTCACATCTTTTAATTGAGTGCTTTTATGGCCACCTCTTTACACAACTGGAAATCTTATAGTCGTACTTTCATTAACCATCCAGTTTATCTTTTCACTTATTTCAATTTTAAGGGGGAAATCTACTTTTGTGTCTTTGGTAATTATTGAATACAATACCTTTTACTACTGCCATAACCAATATTTACACCAAAGAAAATAAGTTTTTAATGGAATCATTGGTATCATAAACATGTGTTTTTGTTTGCCATTGTTTATCGCTATTTATTGTCTTCATATGTTGGCTGCAAACCGAGAATCAAAATATATGAAAAATGGTAGCCATTTTTGAAATCCAAGATGGCTGCCATAACCAAATAACTTACGACTTGGCCAATGTGTTTTTTATATAATCCTAAGTGTCAAAAAAGCATTGGTATTGCTACCATTTTTAGTTTTATATGTTGCTCGCAAGCCCAGATATAGATCAAAATATATGAAATGGCAGCCATTTTTGAAAAATCCACGATGGCTGCCATAACCATAGTACTTACAACTAAGACAAGAACTTACAACTTGGGCAAATTTTGTTTTTTTTTTTAAATCATTAGTATCACACGTGGGTATTTTTACATTTTACATTGTATGTTTATCGCAAGCCAAGATTATAGTATCAAAACATATGAAATGGAAGCCTTTTGAATTCAAGATGGCAGCCATAACCAAGTACTTACAACTTAGGCACGTTTTTTCAATAATGGAATCCCCTAGTATCACAAACAGGGTATTCGCCATTTTTAGCCTTGTATGTTGCTCCTCCAAAGCTGAGATATAGGGGCTAATTTAATGAAAATGGCAGCCATTTTTGAAATCAGATGGCTGCCCCTTCTGTCGCCACTTCCAAAATTGGCACAATGATTTTTCTTGTTTTTCCTTGACATGTCTAAACATTTCCTAGGTAGGTGACCACCTTCTAATCATTTAAAATGCCACGGGACGTTTATTTTGGTCAATTTGCCCCCCCCCACTTATCCGTCAACTTCACACAGACCCCCCGGTGCCCCCCCCCCCTAAGGTCAACTCCCTGAACAGTCTGAAAAGTTATCAAATAATGGGGTTTCAAATGAAGGAAATTTACACCAGGAATATGAATCTCTCCTTTATTTTTAGTGTCGTATCGGACTAACATCGGTGCGGAACTCATGCATTACCCTCGTCTTACCAAACCTTTTTTGTAACACGGATACCAAGGTGTGGTTACCACCCCCTCGAGAATTCTGGGTTATAAAGCACCCGATGCTATATTTTTAAATACCAGTGGATAGCTATGGTCTCTTCTTTCCATTGATACCAAATAAGTACCAACATACCTATTATGGCGTCACAATGACGCCATCAAGTCCACGAGTCGGCAAAATTGACATTTTCCACAGAAAAAAAGAGGCGACAAAATCAAAAATTTGCACTAAAAAAGTAGGCATATCGGAGTTTCATGCGGTTTTCAGCTCGTAAATGAGGGCGGGCAAATGGGGGGCGGGACTAGTCCACAAAAACACCACCTTTACTCGCATATTATTTTTAAAAATGCACCATAAAATATTCAGTGGGGGCAGACCCCCCCCCACACCCCCCTTACACTTCGACTTTGACGGCATACCCTAACCCCGGTGAAGGTGCCTACCTTGCCTTTTTTAGGAGCCAAAGTTCACAGTTCACTGGGGAGTGGTACCCCCCTCCCCTTGGTAAGACGGGTTTAAAGTTGTATATTCACACGTGTATACAATGGTCATTATTTTGTCATTCTTGCCTGCGATCATGTACATAATTTTCCCTAATCACAGAAGGACAATCTTATATGAAACCATGTAGCCCACCGCCCTCTTTTGGCCATTGTAAGGATCCATTTTAGTCAACATTTTATGACCTGCATTTGTTGTTATCATTATCTGAGCAATTATTTTACTATTTTTTTAACCACATTTTGTTATTACAAAACAGAAAAAGTAGGCTTACTAGGCAATTTTTTGGATTTTCCTGTAGCATTAAATTCCCTTGATTTCTCAGATTTTTGTCGCAAACCAGTGGCAACCATTTCAGAAGTTCATATACATTGTGGTTCATTTCGAACAGTGCTATGCTATTTTATAATTTCGGAGTCGTCACAGCAGTCACAGAATCATACCAATTAATGTGATAATTTTTGTTTAAAGTTTTCACTTCCTATAGTAGATTCAACCCATCGTGTCACCGAAGGAAAAGTTTTGGACTGCGTCGATTAGTTGGGAGGGAGGTGCCACACTGATCCTCAAACTCGATAAAATCTTCCGTGCGGCGATTGGCCAAATTAAAAAAAAAACTCACGGTTTGTGGGTTCAGTGATGAAGAAGTATAACTACTCTTCATTTTATGTCCGTCAACATGTATAAGATGTAGGCCTATCCGGTTTTCTGCAACTGCAATTAATGTGCACTGCAGTGAAGAACTGCATAGATATACGGCATAGCTAGGGTAAACGTACTGGATATATAAACCAGCGTACATTCAGATGCAAAATGGCGATCAATTTCAAACAAATGACCACAATATGAACGGTAGTCTATAATGAACTTGAACTGGTGTTACTCTGTAAATTTCTTAGATTAAAAACTAATCTAATTCGATTGCTATCAGGGACAAATCTAGAGTTTAGAAAAAATCAAAATACATTGAAATATAAATCTGATAGATTAAAAAATTGTAATCAAAATTTAGATTTGTCCTCCGTTTTAATCTAAGAAATTTAGAGAGTACCTGAGCCAAAATAGACATATGTATTTTCTTCATCACTAGAATCAGAATTGGAGATATCAGTGTCCGACTCTTCCGAAAGTTTGGCCCCCTGCGGGTTCGGGGTTAAGAATAGGCCCGCTGTCCCCTCTTACATGTCGTAAAAGGCGACTATAAGGGGCAACTCGTCTGTTTTTTGAACAGACGGGTTGTATTTAAATTTAAGGTTGTATCATGACTGTTAAGGTTTCTATCATGACTGTATTTAAATGTACTGGTTAAAATATTTATGATAATTTGTATTACTCGTAAACTAGTTAATAATCTGTATTAGTTAACATAAAATATACTATTTACATGTATCAATTTCATATGTACATATATAAGTCTAAGACCATCTATTTAATTTGTAAACCATGTATTAGGGCTGTATAATTGTTATGATGTAATTTAAAAATCTATCAGTTTGGGCAAAATGCCCAAGTGTATTGGAGCCATTTATAAAATGTACATGTATGAGACAATCTATTTGGTCTGTAAAGGGGATCTCATGTTTGCATGTTCTGATGTGATTGTCGATTATCTGTATTTGAAGTTGAAGTTTTTTGCTTGATACATGGATGAGTGATGAACTTTGTCATCAGTCTATGATGTGTATAGTTATAAGTTTATCAGTATATCTTTTGAACTTGTTTTTATTGATGCATGTTTTCTAAGTGTATCTTTGCAATTAGTTGGTTTATCTTGTTTTATACATGGATAGGTGATGATCTGGTTCATCATTGTATGATGTGTATCCTTTTGTAATTGTAAATTGTAATTTGAATTGAAATTAAGTTTTAATATTGCGTTGTTTTTTATATTTAATGTTAAGTGACACGATATGACACAATTGTGTTGAGTTGTCGTTAAATTTTAATACTCACTCACTCACTCACTTCCGAAAGTTTAATGACGACCTGTTCAAGGTCTATATCGCATATGTTTTCTTTTTCCCAGTATGACTCTTCAACATTTAACACATGCTGACACGCATTCTTCCAATCTGAAGCAGAGACATTGTCCAATGCCTCGTTGAACAGTTTTTGAATTTCCTTCATGTTGAAACTCTTATTATTTTTTGCAACAAAATGTTTGATCTGGGCCCATATTAATTCTTCTGGGTTCATGTCACAATGATACGGTGGTAAGCGCAATATTTCGTGACCATATTTTTTGGCCATTTCGTCAATTTTATATTGCTGGAATGGAATCTTGGCTTATATGATTTAATGATATTGTACAACTCAGGTTTCTTTAGAGTGTCTGAAAATGGAATGTTTTTGCTTCTAAGCCAGTTTTGCATATCAGACTTCTTTGTATTAGACGTAGGCGCTTTTTCAGTCTTAATGCAATGATAACTCGCGTTATCCATTACAATGGTTGATTTCTCTGGTATATTCGGGAAAACCTTCTCTTCCATCCTCTCTTCAAAATGTTTTGAATTCATTCATTGTGGTAGTCGTCTGATGATGTTTTGCTTATAAAACTAAGTTTTGCACCAGGAACAAATCCTTCATCGCTGCCAGCATGCACTATGATCAAACGTTGGTCCTTTACCCTAAGAGGTGTTTTGGAGGCCCCCCTGCCTCCTTGTCGATCCAACCTTTTGGAGACTGTGGATTGGTGTTGATCCAGTTCAGCATCAAAAAATATATCTTTGCGTGTTTGGTTTTGCCTGATTTTCCCTCATTTTGCGCGGTAATTGGTGAGTAACCTACTATTTCAGGACGTTTTCGACTAAGAATTCTGTTATTCTGTTTTTTAAATTTGGAACCCTTTTTTCTCAAAATTGTCCACATTGTTTTGTTCTGTTTTCTGCCACCAACAAGTTTATATCTCGCCGAAGAATTGACAGCAGTTGTCAAGGGTGGGGAACTCTTTTCTCTGATACATTTTTCATGAACTTTTCCATTATAGCTTGCAAGTCAAAGTCATCCAGTTCAATTTTTTGGAAGCGTCCTTTTATCGGCTTTTCGAGGCTTTAGAAGTCGACAAATTGTCCGTTTCTTTATGCTTGTGGCCAGTTCCATCCGATAAAATACATTTTTAAAGCAAAGTAGGGCTTCCGTCAGATTTTTCTTTTTCGAAAAACTGCTTCAATTTGACAAGGATATTTTCAACTGTAGGAGCCATATCGAATTGATGTGTATGCAAGCAATCCTACTGAGCAGTGATAGAAATAAACCGATACCAAAACTATGCAGTAACACTTGGTTGTGGGCACAGTTTCAATGGTTGAAGTTTTTTTTTTTTATTTTTAACGGTGGATTTAAAGAAAACCTAGTTTTGTGTTGGGGGCCAATTTTGGTCTTCTAATGGAGTTTTTTTTTTTCAGGCGAGGTGTCCCATATAATAGTTTCATGTATTGATAAGGAGAAAAAAACATTGGTTGCTTACGATGTTTGGGTAACACGAAAGAGAAAATTCGTGAACAAAGATAATCTGGCCTTTTCACGTTTACATCATCGTTACATAGATGGTGCAAAGACGTTTGTGTTCTTTTTTACAAGCACGGGCGCTTAAAAGTCAGTACATTCAACTCACCTGTTACCTTGAATACCATTGAATCAAACACGGTTACAATGTTTTGAGAGTTAATGTAGCAGAAATGCCCGTTTACGTTGGGTTTGAATTCTTACTTCACATAGAATTTATTTTTCCCTCTGCTATATGACTATATGTTTCTATAGATTTAGCGTGGAATTTAATTTTCCACACCCTGCACACCCCCCTCATTCAATGTCATACTTCGGAAAAAGTACTAGAGGTGACATGATGGTTGGATCTACTATAATATCAAGTAGAATTGCGCGGATCGGCTTTCACAGTTTGTGCGGCGGGGATACCATGTTAAGGTGTAAGATCCGCCTCGAACTTATCAGACGCGATCTGTTAAGTTAAGTTTTTTTTTGGTCACCACCCTAAGGGCCCTGGGTGTAGTTAGATAGGGCCCATGGCCCTAGCGTGGTGACAAAGTGTTTTACTAATGCAACTATGTCTGGATGTCAGTAGCGTGCACCAGACTTCTTTTTTTTTTGGGGGGGGGGGGAAGGAAAGGATGTTTTTTGGGAAGTGAAATAGGGGGACATCAAAAATTTTGAGATTTTTAAAACCATTTTGGTCCAAAATCGCTGATTTTGCCAAAATTTGGTTTATTTTTAGCCTAATTACTGCTTTTTGGCCACAAGATGTCATTAGTCCTTCTGGCTGGAAAGATGGTTGCAAGAAAAAAGTTGTCGGGGAAATTCCCCGGCGCCACCACTGCTGGGTCCCCTTTAATAACTGCCCCTAGAGTTAAAGAGCCTAACTACCACAGGGTCCCTTTCCAACGACCCATGGGTCCATTCCAACTACCCATGATGATCCCCCTTTTCAACTGTCTGAGAGCCCCTTCCCAGGTGCAACAGATGGGCCAATTCCCAAACTATCCATGGGTGCCTTTTCAGACTACCTCTTGGTCCTTTCTTCAAACGACCCAGATTTCCTTTCCCAATTACCCCAGGGTCAACCTTCCCCAGGGTTCCCTTTCCAAACTTCGCCAAGGTACTCCTTAATCAAACCACCACCAGGTTTTCACTTCCCTGAAAGAGTGTTGCCACAACCAATGCGGTGGTAAACAATCATTGTTTGTAATGCATTTTTTAACATTGATAGCATAGAGCTTATTCATTATTCAGACTAATTATTTCATGTGCGGTAAACAGGCACACCATTCGTTGTACAGCAGGTACATCAATGTATGGCAGATATTACTACACAATAGTTGATTCGGTCTTTGATTTGGATAAGAAACACAGCGGGGTTCGGCCTTGATCATTTTTTAAAAATATCCTCCCATTTTGGATTTTTGACCCAATTTTTTTCCTACATTCATTCCAAATAAAAAATCTGCATTTTTGACATAAAATACCTCATAAATAAAGCCATTGCTCTGTATTGTGACAACCTTTTAAAAAATTAAAATTGTGTTAGAAGCTCAATTTGTTGTTTATGTCACAAATTTACAAATTTGTGCACTTCAAATGCAGAAGATGTCCTTTTTACGACTCGTCATCTTTTGGTACGATATATGGGATACCGCGTTCACCCACAAGGTCAGTTCATGTCAGTGTATGTACAATGTACAACCCACTGAACTGTGCTCCTTGGTAGATGAGGTAAACTCAGAGTGATTAACTCCGCAGTAACAAACACCGAACTGGCAGTATGGGAACCAATTACCTTGCAAATATAACCTTTATGATATTGATTATGATATTGGGATTGTTCGACTGACCGATGTTGTAAATGAGTGTGTGATTTCCTCGATTCCTTGATGCCCTCCACCCTGCAATGTTTCAACTTTAAAAAATCATACCGTGTTTGTTGTTTGTGCTGGATACTTGTTGTAGATTTACGTTTATCTTGCGTGAAATTTTAATATCTGATTGCAACTCGAACCCTTATTCATTTGAGAGTTACTCTATACTTAGAAAGCTCGATACGCTAACCCAGTTCAGTCAGTCCCCAGCTATGCAGAAATCGGTCTCTGTGTTGCAAATTATGCATGACTGGTCTCTGATGATTCCAAGCATAGCAGATTGTTGAAATTCATACATTTTGAACAAATTTTAAAAATTCAAAATTACGAAACAACTAGTTCCTTGATTAAACCCACAAATTTTTTGGGTTTCATCTTCAGGGTATTTGAACTTTTAATTACAGTTAGATTATTTTGTTGTTAACTTTAACAGCCCACAGACCCTATTTCAGAAAGTTTTAATAACCCGTTAACAACACGTTTGTAAAAACATTATCTTTAAGTGTTATAATATTTAAACTGTGCCAAACCTTGCTGACCGCACATTATAGATTTACTAATGGGAACGGTGGTACATAAATAAGCACAACCTTCATCTCAAAAAAAATTCATTAATTTGCTGTATGTTTTAAAAGTAAAATCAAGGATTGGGTAGCGGGGGTTGGGAGGTAGCAACTAGTCTCGGAAAAAAATAAAATTGCATTGTTCAAATAACTAGTATGTGTGCTGGTGTTAACGGCTTTTCTTTTGACTAACACAAGCAGGCCAGGTGAACCAAGGCTTAATATCAAGCATGCCAGGCTCACTTGTTTCAAACACGCGCGCAATTGTGTGGACTGACCGTGGGCGAGTCATATTGAACAATGTGCAAATGTATATGAAGAGATGTAGGTAAGCGAAAATTTTCGAATGTTTTATAGAGTTAGGGTAAAAATTGGATTGTGATGAATGTTATTTCCCCTAATGAAAGTAGCGCCAACAGTAGACAAGCTTGCAGTTTGATGCAAACACAAGTTGCAAAATATTCAACAGGGTAAAGTACCAACAAAGGGGGCGTAGGTAGATGGAAAGGGGGGCATGTTCCGACGTCCTTTAAAAATGTTACATTTTAAAATGTTATTTTGGTTCAGAATAAAATATCGGATTACATTTTTTCTGAAAATACGATGAGGTGTAAAGGATCATTCAAAATCAAATAAATATTCAAACCCAAATTATTATAAATTACTTATAATTACTTCAATTACAGGTTTGGAGTCTCGATCGTAAAGTTGTTCGTCCATGTAACAGATTGGGACTAAACTCTCGCAATTGAAGGGTCATGAAAAACAGAATCGGGCGAATGAATTCATTATCGAGCTACCTAGCGTCTGAAGTACTAAGCGATGTGTGTGATGGTTTTTATTTTTTTTTTTTTTTATGTTTAAGGTCTTGTTATCGACCCGTTCTCTTGCCTGAGCTTGTTCTTGAACACCACTGGATTCATTCATTTGGTAGATTTCAAAAGCACGTGCTCTAAATTCTGATTGGCTGCCAGCTGCATTGTTGTATTAGGCCAAGGTTTACTCTGACTGGACAGTCCATATTGAGAGGGGGGGGGGGTCGTGTTAGTGTTTCGAGCCTCACGCCCGGCGCTAATGTAACAGGTTGTACAGAGCTAGCCTTGGGTCTGCCGTTACAGGCTGCAGCCAAAGAGATAGCCCCAGTATTATCATTTCAAAAATCCTTCTTAGAAACCTGGAGATTACATGTCCATGACCTTGCGCGCCAACATGTCGCCATTTTTTTTAACGGGTGACCGACCGGAAGCCCTTCAACATTATGAACTTTCACTAACTGTAATAACAGAGACCTCTTGAACAATTATATACAACTCCATGTCATTAGCATTTGACAAATTGAGTCGATCTTAATAACCAACAATTAGATGGTTTACAGAAGCAATCTCATGCGATTCCCAAAACCCAAAAACTCTCCTATCAGCTTAAGGAATTGCTGTTCCCTTACGATTAGCTCCTGGCCATCTTGCCTTTGGACACTTTGGTATGTCGGTACGTACGACCAATACAATGGCAACAAGTCTTCTGGAACTGTGTCCTACATAACCTTGTGTGTGACCAAACACCCTTTTAAAGACAAACTTCAGCACTAAGTATCTGGCGTTCACCCCACGCTCCAGGCCACGGGCATCAACTTGACCTGATATCACAAGGCGAACTTTCATCAATGCCATCAAATCCCTCTACTTGGTCGGTACCATAGTGTCAGACGTGGACTTACAGATTCATGCCTTCTTGGGTTCTGCGGTAAGGGAAAATTCGATGCAACCAAAGAGGATGAACCGCTCTAAACAAGCTGGTAAACACGCATTCAATACCAATCACGATGCAGCATGCGGACAGAGTTGAGCAATTGCTGTTTCCATCAATGAATCCATGGGCTTGGCGTGGCCCATCAGGTGATTAAGGCAACAGAAAAATGGACTCAGCTTCGTGAGACAATTCAGAGTCAGTTTTCTGTATCTTTGGAAGCGAAAATCCCAAGCAGAAAAACGTTGGGTGTGGGCGTCGGCGTCCTAACTCCGTCATTGAAGCCAAAAGAGCAGTGTTCAGGGAGTAGAAGAGTCACTTCCACACAGAAACCCATGGAGTGCTTCACGAGCTAGAAGTGAAGTTTCAGCGGAGGCAGGCCAGTGTGCCAGATGACTACTGGCTGGAGGTGAGCCTGAAGAAGAATTATCAATACCGCTTCTGCCAACGGTGCAAACATCAGAGCTATGTATGAGGAATAAGAACGCTGGGGCCATCTCTAGTTGCAAAACAGGCCCTCAGGCATCAGTGGTGAAATGAAGTCATCCCAGACAGAAGTAAGCAGATGGAGCGCTGGGTGGACCACCTTTATAGAGCTCTACTCTGCAGGACAGAAAAGGATTTGTCACACTCAGCCCTTCTGCCCACGGCTGCCCTAGATGTGATACTACAGTGGCAGAACTTGATCTGTCATAACAGTCAGTGGCGTAACCAGCGGGGGAGGAGGGGCGAGGAGGCCCCCCAAAACAAAACCTTGCACCCCTTCCGCCCCCAAATGAACGGACCTTTCTGTACATGTCTATGGAGAAGGACCCCAAATAGCCCCCCTCAAAAAGAGTCTTGGCACCCCTTCAGCCCCCACCCATTTGTAAAGGTCTGGTTACGCCTACTTGAACCAGTCTATCCATCCGGCAAAGCCCCGGGGAATGATGGAAATACCCACCAGAATTTGATCAAAGCCTGTAAAGCTCTCTGCTGCACCCATACATGAAGGTTCTCTGTCCAATGCTGGGCAGGAAAGGGCAGCTGTACCACAGGGAAATGCGCGACTCAAGATCATCACCCTCTACACGAACCCAAACGCGGTGATTGCAAAGAAAGTGACTGGCCAACAATTACAGGGGTATTTACCTCCTTCCTCATTTTGCCGGCAAAGTTTTTGCCCGTGTTGCGGTGATGCGTCTTCAAGTCCTTCAAGGGTGTATCCTGAGTCTCAGCTGCGGATTTCGTGTGGCAGATCTACGATCCGATCGATATGATCTTCTCTATACGCCAACTACAGGAGAAGGGCAGAGAACAACAGAAGCCACTTACATTTGCTTTCATAGACTACCAAAGCCTTTGACCTGGTTAGCGGGAATGGACTGTCCAAAATCCTCAGAAGAGTGGTGTCACAAGGCTCTGAGTTATAGATTTTCCACACCGGACATGAAAGCAACGTACAGTTTGACGGAAGCCGTATCAGAGCCGTTTTGGACATTCGAAGTGGTGTTAAGCAAGGATGTGTTATTGGCCCCACCCGCCTCTTTGGGAGATTCTTTTCCGTACTTTAAGGCAACGCTTCGGTACAGCCACCGAGCAGCTACATGCAACAGGTTTGTGGTGGCTCTTCAAATCCTCCGCTTAGAGCTAAGACAAACGTTCGTCAGATAGTGATTCGTGACATGTTGTGCGCTGATGATGCTGCCATTACTTCCCATTCTAAGCAGGAACTTCAGCTGCTAGATCCGCTTCTCACAGGCGGAAGGGACTTCGGACTTGTACATCAGTTTGAAGGACGACTAATGTCTTGCCCCAGCTGCTCAAAGCCACCACCTGTCATCACAAGCGAAATTACCCACCACTGAGGTTGGTCAGGATTCACTACCTAGGGTCCACCATCCGGACAGTCTGTCTCTCGATGCAGAATCGGCAAACGCATTGTTAAAGCTGCAGTACTCTTGCCCGCTTTACAACGCGTGTGTGGGAAACCATCCGAAGCTTCCATTAAGACAAAGGCAGCCGTTTACAAACGCATGCATCATCAGCACATTACTGGATGGTAGTGAGACATGGAATACATACTCTAGGCATGAGAAGGAGAAAGCTCCTCTGCGCTGGATTAGGACGCTCGGGGGTCACATGGAAGGACATGGTGCCATAATTCAGAGCTCCTGGACTCGAATTGCGACTCCAAACCATCTATACATTGCGTAGGACAACGCGACTACGATGCTGGGCCAGATTCCAGGTCGACTGGAGGATGCCCGTTACGAAAGATATCCAGGTATGCTCAGCTTACATCTGGGCAAGAGGGAACGTTGGAAATGGTCGAATCCATGCTCCGCCTACAAGCGATATTTGTAAGCGGGATATGTGTACCCTGAACATTGACATGGGTGCTGGGAGAAACTTGTGCACTCGTCACCTTGGCGGAGAAACAGTGAAGCCACACCTTGAGCTTGGAGAACAAAAGCTCATCAGGCACAGTTTGACGAAGCAGCGAGTAAATTAAACTGCACAGATCTTGGTTAGTCAAGCTGTGACATCCCATATAAGTAGCACCTGTGGCAGCGACTGGCCAAGTCTGGATTGGTTCTTCAGGCCACAGACGTCGATGTTCACCTAACGCTGTGACTCAATGTGGGCGCTTTATCCTAGGGTCGCTTGCGGACTGACAGGATGGCCATTTGATGAGATTCAGACCCGTTTAGGGTTATGATTATAATGGATTTTTCCAGAGCTTGTGATTTCAGTTATCCCACATCCGGCTTATCCTTACAGTGACAGGTATGGCCATTATGATTTCCTCCATTGGATTTTATTGTAAAATCCTCAAGCACCGTGGTCAGAGGTCATTTCTAGCGTTCCCCAGGGCAGGGTGCTTGGTCCTTTATGCCAACCTAAAGGACTTACCACTAGCCTTAATTTGAAGTTAAGCTTTTGTGACTATTGCGTTATGTCGTTTTATTTTTTGGTTCTGTCAGATTGTTAGTAAAAATTCTGTGTAATTAGTTTCGAGTCGGTTTGGTGTTTTCAGTGTAAGCTTAGACGATTTGATGGAAAACTCTGTTTCAATACATGAAACAATCCTAGACATAGACGATACTACTATGAGAAAAATCCGTTTGTCTGGGATAGATTAAAATTATGCTAATTGGGGGGGGTTGGCACTGATCAAAAACAAGGTTGGGTGCTCTGTAACTGCAACGAACTAATCAATAGGATTGCATATTCACCATCCATGACTGTGGTTTTCTGATGGAAAAGGGACAATCCAAAGCTAAGATTTATTTATAAAATTATTGGTTATATTCAGTTATTGTCCATCAACATTACTGATACACAAGCAGCTGAACAAAAAGACACATGACATTATAATATTGAAAATAAAACTATAATGTACATTCTGGATATAAAGTTTACTGGACGAGGACACTTGCAACATTACAAAAGAAGGGAAATAATTATGTTGCTATAAAGGGGGAAATGCATCGAGGCCGAACAAAATGGTGAATATAAGAAATGGTAGAACCAAATTGAAAAGAATAAGTATGCAGGCAACCTAAAGAAAAACCAAAGTACACGAGGAAGGGAACCACAACAGAGTCTACAGATTAAGACAGGGAAAGCGCAGGGATGACAAACAATGCCGAAAGGAAACAGCGACAGCGATAAAGACACATGATTAAAACTACAATTACTGGTGTGATCTGAACAAGAAAATCGTTTGAAGTGTATTTTTAATTAGCGTGAGGGACTATTTTTAAAGACTGTAATCTTAGCCGTTCCAAAGTACGTGCTCCGAGTTTTAATGGTAGTTAGCAATGTTTGTAGGATTAATATGAAAATCTGAAGTGTGATGAATGGATATGATGATTTCTTTTGAGAGAAGAAACTGGGTGTCAAGCTAATAGTAGGCCCGAAGGATGTAATTGTGATGGAATTTGTACATGAAAGTACCAATGTGGACAACGATACCATTCAGAAAGTTTTAAAAGGTCAAAACAATGGAAAAATGGGTTGTGTGAGCCAGCCACTAAGGAAGTATTTATGAGAATTCCTTTCTCTTGTAAACTTGGAAGGCAGGAGAGTTGAGATGTGGCTCTGGGATTAATCGGTAACATCAGGGCCGTAGCAGGGGGTCGCACCCCCCCCCCCCACAATGACAAAGGTCCGCTTTCCGATGTTGAAGGTCGCTTTGTCAATTTTGAAGGTCGTGTTTGATGTTAAAGTTTGCGCTTTGCTAATCTGTGTTGTGTCATGGTTTTGCGCAGTTATATGAATGAATAAGCAGTGCTCAATTGCATTTAATCACTGCACTGCTGTTATTATGTTTATTGTACTGCTTTTTGCAACGATGCGATGATGCATGAAAGAAAACCCCCCCTTCAGAATTTGGAGACAACGGTGAAAAAATTTTGGGGCTACGGGCGAGCGCGGCGAGCGCTGCTTAAGATTTTGGCCCGAAATTACTGCTCCAGGACAGCTGATCCAGGACCATATGCTCCTGGAGCAGGGTCCTGGAGCGCTGGTCCTGGAGCATATGGGAAATTTCTAAGTCAAATATGCTCCAGAGCATATTTGCAATATGCATCCTGACCATTGCGTATCAAATTGATCTTACTTAGAATATTTTTCCAGTTATTATGCTCCAGGGACCTATGCTCCAGGGATTCCAGCTGCATCCATGACCTATGCTCCAGAAGCATATGCCCCTGGAGAAGGGCCTGGAGCATAATTCGGGCCCAAAAAATTCTCTCATAGAAGCGCAGCGAGCGAAATTTGCTTTGTTGGTACGCAAAAGGTCGGCTTCCGGCAATCCGCACCCCAGTTCCCGCACACCCCCCCCACCATGAAATCCTGGGTCGGCCCGGTGGTAAAATAATCTTTTTTGTCTAATCTTTAGTTTGCTGTGTCTCTTATGATATTATTCACATCTAGAAGGGTACTTAAGCTGACCGTTATCTATGTTGTAGGTTTGGGGGATATGTTTGATTGCAGCATAATAAGCTTTTATAAGAAGGCGCGGCCTGCCTCATCAGGCTCATTAAAAAGAAGAACCGCAGAAACATTGCCAAAATAACATGATGTATAGTAATCATTATGATAATTGGATTTGTTACCACAAGGACTAACATATGTTGCACAACCCTCGAGCAAAGACATGTAAACATCGAGTATAAAAGTTCATCAACGTCGAGCCAAGACAAGTCATCTCCATATATCGACTCATTGGGACGTAGGACAAATAACCAAAGGTATCAAATTCTGTTGTCACATATGCGTGGGGCTAGGCGGCCAAAAACCAAGTCGAAATCATGATTAAATTATTACAATATATATTTAACCGTATGATCCCGCAAATAAACTGCACCTTTTTTTGAAAAAATGGAATATAAAATGTCACCTTATTGTGAATTGCGCCAGTACTATATCATGTTTTTCTTCTTTTTTTTTTTTGACAGAATCTCGGAAGTGTAAATTTTACGTTAAATCAGCTGTGGCTGCACTCAATTTGGATGGGAATTGGATTCCAAAGTCTTGTTATATCCGGTAAGTGAGTGGGAAATTATTTTCCATTTGTCGGCAGGTCACCCAATAGAGCAGGAGCAGAATATCATAGGGCCTTATTTAGGAGTCGTTGTACCTCCCACTACGAAAAGGTTTTAACAACCTTTGGTAGTTAGTATGGACCCTCTACATCACATTCTATCTCTCACATTGGGTATCATTTTTTTTCAATAGGCTCTAATTCTCAAGTTTACACAGGGTCAAATGTTTTAAAAGCCCAAATCCAGGTTGAAATGTATGCCATATTGTCCCATCTAATCATAAGGATTCCAAAAAGGTATAGTTTGTACCACCTTACAACCAGTTGGTTTTGGAGTTATAGGGTAAAAAGGACCAAAATGGTACAAAGGTCAATCTCAATTTGTAACAGGGGTCACCTTAAAAGTTAATCTATTATATTTTAAATACTTCAATTATTGGCCGAGGTAGGAGGACTCATAAAAAGTATAGTTTTGATTAATTTCAAGTCCCATGGCCCGATCCCTAATAGCATCGTCCCCAGACGCCCAGATTTTACCGGAAGTGTTCAATATTTGGGTATCAGAAGAAAGCTACTAGTTTTCTCATTTACCCTGTGAACTCTTAGGGCCAATGATGTTTGGTTGGAAGTAATGAGCGAAAATGTACCCCAATTTGGTCGACCAGATATTAATTTTACACAGGACTCTATGGGGCTTACGAATCACGTTTTCTGCTCTCCCATTAAACACGCATTGAAATATCGGCGCGAAACTTTACAGGTGGGGTTTTGGTGAAAGCCAATCTAGCAAGATGAAAACTTCATCCTTAACTCGGGCCATCCTCCTTTAAATGGTTTACTTACGGAGATAACGTCAAAGAAGGTCAACACCAATATGTTGCACTATGACCTATTTTGTCGTATAACATGGTAACTTGCGTTGCCGACGGTCAACTTTCCTTTTTGACACCTTAGCTAGATGAACAACTTCTTTTCATTTTTTACAAAATGAAGCAACTTCCGATTTTGACCCCGTACAAATAGAAATTGACCTTTTTTTACCATTTTAGCCATTTTTACCCTATAACTCCCAACCAATGGTCATAGATAATACAAACTATCATTTTGGATCCTTATGACTAGACGGACATATGGCATCATTTCAAGCATGATTGGAAAGCATTTAAAAAATTTCCCCTGTGAAACTTAAATTGGCCCATATTGAAAAAGTGAGTACCACATTTGAGATACTACCTACCTAACATTGATATAGAGGGTCCTACTAAGTTCTATACTAACTACCAAAGTAGTTACTGGGGAAATGTAAAGGAAATGTTTTGGTTTTAGTTTTTTGCAGATACAATTTTGACACCAATGTTTTTCCAAATACAAATTTCCATGAGAATCTGAAAATCATGGGTGTCATTTGGTTAAACGTGTTTCTTGGGGGGTTTCTAGAGGGGGGCAACATTGTGTAGCAGGGGTAACAATAAAAGTGTTCAAATGGTTTAAAATTTTCATCTTTTGCAAGCTGCTCATAGGTGTGTCTCAAAAAGGGACATTTGCCATATTTACGACCTATTGGTTTAGTAACAATAGGCTCAAGAAGTTCAAGTCATTATTTATAGAATGGTCCGATTTTGTTGAACTGGTTTTAAAATCGTTCATTGGGTCATACTAAGTTAGAAAATGTAGGATAGAATTCTTGTTTCACCTTTCAAATTTAGACTTTAGAGATATGACTGGTGGGCTCCCATAGATCCCTGCTTGACATGGCCTATTTGCCCTCTTAATATTATCAAAAACGTCACTGACAACGCTACCTTTATATTTTCGGCTTCTTGTACAGGTAATGACTCACAATTTGGCACCTTTTTTACAACAACCGATGAAATCTTAATTTTACCCCCAGTGTGACCTTGAACCCGTTTTCCTTGTAACTCTTGTACTTTAACAACTCAGGTAGGGCAAACTATACCTTTCTGTAATCCTTGAACAGGTAGAACAATGAAAATGGTTAGACTGTAAAAACACATTTTGCCCCCCTTTATATTTTGCCCCTCCTGATAAACCAGTGTAACTCTTTCCCCCCTAGAAATACTCCACGAACACATTTTAAAAAATGACACCCATGATATTTGGAATCCTCATCAATTTATTTCGAAAAAACTTGGTTCAAATTGTATAGGAAATTTTTCACAAAAAGACGTTCCACATGTACTAAGGTTCAATTCCTTTTCTGAGTGATGGGGTAACGATGATGTTTTACCTGTGGTCGAGCTCCTCCTCTACAAAGTACTATTGTTCACAGCGATAATTGTTGGACATGGCATTTTACATGGCTTTCACAAACACAATGGTCAAAATAAAAACGACTTGCTAAATGTCCACATTCATGCACACGTTGCAGTTGAAATCGATGAAAATCATGGCCTATGTTAAGCATATGAGATTGAATTCAATTCCGTGATGCCGGTGTAAAGTGCCCCCATGAGAAGTGCTCCTAGCCACCATAGCAACCATGACGGAATAATAAAACCGTGACCTTGTAGACGAGGCATTTGGGTACAGGCTGAGACACACGATGCATACGGCACTCAATGGAGAATACAGTAGACAATGGGGGTAGGACACTCAGTCACATGGACACTGAAGTTTATGACACGGTAGGCGTAAACACAAACGAGTTGTTAAGTGGCCAATAAATTCCGGTATGTATGCGTACCTTCCCAAATTCTCGATAATGCATAAGCTGCTTAGGTTTGTAATAATTGTTTAACATGTGAATGGTCATTTAACGTTATTACTATGAAATGTACTGATCGTGATTCTAGGTATGATCATGGATTCATTGCAGGCCGGTTGACTTTTCAAAAACTAGTTAAAATATCATACTTTATATCAATTTTAAGAAGGTAAAGAAAATCAAAACCCAACCCAAAACCAGTGCAACCCACTGATGCAATCCCGTGCAAAGGTGCGTTGGCCTGTGTATGTACCAAGTACCTGAACAATGAACATGTGGTCGGATGCATGGCAGAGGGTACGTGACAGGCACGTCCTCATACATCGGCAGTTTTGCCAGTTTTCATGTGTAGATTTAAGCAAGGTCTGCCCGAAACTGCGTGAAAATTATAAGATAATGATAGGGGATTAGCATGTGATTTGTCTGACAGCGGGAGGGTAGAGTAGAGTTGGACGTCACAATCGTACCTACCCACCCAAATTCCGTTGAAACTAGGTGGTGCCATATCGAGTTGGCCTTTTCTATTGGTTAGGTACGCATACCGGAATATTGGCCAGCTTGACCCCCTTATTGCACTGCAGTAAATGCAAGGTTATACATTTTCCGAGGGCTTCGCTTTCTTAAAACAGATAGAGATAGAGTAATACGTACACAGACTTTTTGTAGCACACAAGGCAGTTAATGAATTGGGATGCTTGCAAATGTTTTTCTGATATACTAAGTTCAGTATCAGCTGATAAACTAGTTTATCAAATATCTTGAGCATTGCGACAGAAAAACTAAGTTTATCAGTTGATAAACTCTGTTTTTCTGAGGTAAACTAAGTTTATCAAATATCTTGAGCATTGCGACAGAAAAACTAAGTTTATCAAATATCTTGAGCATTGCGACAGAAAAACTAAGTTTATCAGTTGATAAACTCTGTTTTTCTGAGGTAAACTAAGTTTATCAAATATTTGAGCATTGCGCGAGATAAACTAAGTTTTTCACTTGATAAACTAAGTTGATCAGCTGATAAACTAAGTTTATCAAATATCTTGAGCATTGCGACAGAAAAACTAAGTTTATCAGTTGATAAACTCTGTTTTTCTGAGGTAAACTAAGTTATCAAATATTTGAGCATTGCGCGAGATAAACTAAGTTTTTCACTTGACAAAGTAAGTTTTTCAGCTGATAAACTAAGTTTATCAAATATCTTGAGAAAAATTATTTTAAAAAAAAAAAAAACATACATACATACATACATACAATGTGTTTTATAAAGCGCCATTCCAAAATGACCACAGCGCATAGATAAACAACAAGCAATTATACATGCTGAAGAATGATATGAACAATTAGCATGAAATGAATGAAAAAAACAACGTGAAATGCCAAAGGGCAATAGTTGAAAAGGACTACATTTGGGCAAACAAGTGTGTTTTTAACTGTTTTTTAAAGACTGGCAGTGATGTGGCAGTACGTATAGAAACAGGTAGTTGATTCCAAATTTTAGGTGCATTGAAAGCAAAGGATTTGTCAGCTGCAGAGTGTAGAGTCCGGCTATGAATTTTGGGAACAATGAGGCGGTTGTGTCAGTGCTGAGCGCGTAATCCCTGTCGCATTGGGTTATACGGCTCCAGGCAAGTTGTCAAATAACCTGGAGCAGAACCTGTGAGGCATTTATACACATAGAGCAGAACTTTAAAGATAATACGTTGCTTAATTGGTAGCCAGTGGAGCTGTTGCAAGAGTGGAGAGGCATGGTCCCTCTTATTAGCGAGGAAGATAATTTTGCAGCCCAATTTTGCAGGCGTTGAAGCCGTACAGTTTCAGATGTATTTGCGCCCATGAGTAAAACATTACCATAGGCCAGTCTGGATAATATCAGTGCACGGATGACAGATATTGCAAGTTTCAAAATCAAGAAAGCGCCGAACACGTGATATGTTGCGAAGATGATAAATTACACTTTGTGACAGTGAGGCGACCTGGTTTGACATGGACATGTGGGTGTCAAAGATTCCGCACAGTCTCGGAAGGTTTAATTGTTTCTTGGCCAATAAACCAAGATTAATGTCTGGCATGCGACGTTTGTTGTGATGTGAAAGTGCAACAAAAAAAAATTCCGTCTTGTCTTGTTAAGTTTAAAAGCATGTAAAAGTCATCCGGCCTGAAACAGAGATGCATTACTTGGTAAGGACGGGGACAAATCAGAGTTGATGGAAGTGTTGCATGATGGATCAAATTCAACGTAAAGTTCAACATCATCAGCGTAGAGGTGATAAGAAAGGCCATGACTCCTGATGATTTACTATAGGTATGGTATAAATAGCAAAAGACAGGGGTCCAACTATGGCTCTCTGTGGTAGAACCACATATCAAGAGGATATATGTCAGATTTAATACCATTGATGCAAACACTAGTGCTACGCTCTGTAAAGTAGGATCTGATCCACTTAAGAGCACTGCCAGTCATAACAATTCATTTTCAGTTGTCAAAGAGAGGAATTCATGGTTATCGTGGAACAACTAAAAAGGTTACAGTTGTGATAAACCTTTCTGTTTTTTTTGAGCATAAATATTTTGAGCATTGTGCGTGAAACAACATAGTTTTTCAGTGTTAAACATAGTTTTCTGGTGAAATGAAAAACTAAGTTATCACTTGAAAAACTTAGTTTATCAAATATTTTGAGCATTGCGTGTGCAAAAACATAGTTTATCACAGTTAAACTATGTTTTCTGCTAAATAAAGGTTTCACTTGATAAACTAAGTTTTTCAGCTGATAAACTAAGTTTTTCAGCTGATAAACTAAGTTTTTCAGCTGAAAACGAAGTTTTTTCAAACACGTAAGCGCCGAATGCTCAAAAAATGAGAAAAAATAAGTTTATCACTTGAAAAATTAAGTTGTCTCAGAAAAACATAGTTTATCACTGAAAACTCTGGTTCCTTCCTCAAAAAATTAGTTTATCATTAATACACTTAGTTGTTTTTTCAATATTTTTGAGGCATTGGCGCTTGCCATAAGAGTCTGTGGGTTGAGAGTAAGATCACGATCTCAGTGGCGTTCATTCGCTCAGGAAGCGGGAGTATTCTTCATAGTAGTGGATGTTCAAAATCGCTAAAAAGTATTCGTATAGATGGTTTATCAGACAAGGGTTGAGACTTTTTCAATCTAAGGCGTAAAACGATTCGCGGAAATATGAAAAGAATATAATAAGTAAATCCGTGGAACTGCGTGGATGTTACGGCCAATAAGATTTTTAAAGTTGTTAGTAAATGCTAATGTTTGTATCATAAACATGAACATAGGCTATATAGGGTTCATTCATGATGGTTAAACATTGCAGACATCGGGCAAACGTATTAATATTGACCTTATCTTTACTATATGAGGAACGGCCTATCATTTCTCAATAGCTCTGGCACACAACCCAGTTGATTGTGATGATACTCTTCTTATCTCACTTCAACGCCAAGGACAGTGCCATTTCTAGTAATAGGGATGTTAGAGTGCCAACTTGATGTACTTTATTGACAAAATTATTGTTTTAGTATAAAAAAGAAAAGCAATAATAACAAAAAGTGCTGAAAGTAATCATCAACATGCTGATACACCATGTATTAAATCACAACATGATACATATTAATTAGCAGAATAACTTTGATATTAAATTTATATGAATGAATAATTAATAGACATGGTTTTGCATGTAGCACATGCAATTTTTTGGTTGGCAGAAATTACAATGAATATGTACAGTTATAAAATAGCAAATAAATTTCAGAATGTTATAACTGGTATAAATGGAATAAACATGCAGCAACTGTATAATACTGACACAGAAGCGTGTGCCTGTAGCATTGACCACGCGGCCAGGCACACCACCCCACCTCGAGTAAGTAGTGCAGCAGTCTGACACTGCACGCCGCGTTGTACACGCTGGCTACTGAGCGGTAGAGGTAGATGCATGTTTTGATAAAACCACTTTGAGCAAGAGGTGTTCACCTCATATCCATATGCCTTTTCAAATTTACATGACCCACATATGAACTTGTATAAGTCGTTGAACTGGCATCATGGGACCTTCCTAGCAAGGTGTGGCATGGAAATCATGATAAATGGGCAAATGAGGGACTTTGTGACACTTCTTCAAGGGCAAATTTGCCAAACATGTCTTCTTTGATATTAATGGACAGAGGAAAAACCTAGAGCCAATCTTTTTTTTAGAAAATAGTACCAAGAGTTGACTTATAACTGTATGCTGTCGATTGAACCAGATTTATATTCACCGCTCTACGAATTGGTGATATTTTTAGCATGACTGTTACTGACTTTTGATGAGGAGTTACCGTGCTAAAACTGAAGTCACGCATGGAAGACGTGTACTGAGAAGGATTTGTCCAATAAGTCAACAAATAATGAAAAGAATATATTTTGTAAATCGAGGGGCCCAGATCACACAGTATTTTGTTTCATGCGTATGACTATTTCACGAGTAGTCCTTTACAGTACATCTGGCTTGCAAACACGGATCTAAAGAAGGAACCGGCGTTTTTCGTTTATTTGCGTGATGTACTATTCAAAGCGAAGCAAATTTTGAGGCGGGAAAGATAGTCGGGGAGAGCTTTGGAGGTGAAATGCGACAGGATAGAAAGGTCGCCTGGTTATTTCAAGGAGTATTTCTGACATTTGAATAATAAACAAAGTTTGAGAAGAAATTGAAACTACGTCCAGTCAAGGTCACATATACAACATGGTATAGGCGAGTTACTGCCCTACATATAATTAAAGTTTTACCATGAATATTGGGATAAACATTTTTTTTTTTTTTAATTTTTTAGGTTTTTTCTTTTTTTAAATAAACATTCATCCTACGTGCATTGATTTTTTCGCTAACAACAACAAATTCAGCATCCTCTCAGATCTGGACCCGCAGCATTTTGTGAATCTATTATAGTAAATATTCTGGCCACAGGCGAAAAATAGCTACCTATGATTTTAGCGGAATCGAATGGATGGAAATTGCACAATCGAATTAACATCCCTGTTGGAAGCCACATGAATGTTCATTCACTGATCCGCAAATATTACAAAAATCCGTCAATACTCGAACCGTGTATGCACTGTCATCTTTGCAACCATGTTGTGAGTTCGAGTGAGGGCCGAGGATCCAGGCTAGGACAAATATCGGGCATAATTAATGGCCATAGCGTGCTGTGTGCAAAGACATCTCCCAATTGGTGCTGCTTAACCAGTGAACAGTCAAATTTCTAAGGGTTAAATCTATGCATAATGAAAACGCCGCAACGAACGTTTATTATATCCTTAAATCACTAAAAACCATTTTCCACTTTTCAAAAATCATGTAACGGACCCCTTTGCTTGTTTTAGGCGTGAAATTTCTCTTAGATCTAATTATTATAAATACGCCACCTCCTTTGTGCGGTGATCGTCGGTTTGATAGTCATTTTCCGAGGACGTAAGGGGTATATCGCCGCAAGTCAAAATGCCGGTACAATATAAAGGTTAAACCTTACAGGATTTACCATAACAAATTCCACTTATGATAAAATGTTTGAGAGATGATTAGAGAGAAGAAAGGAAAGTTCGAAATATTACACGTCAAACTTGTAGCGATCAAATGCCAAGAGAGAAAAACGAGATCGGAAACGATGCAGTAAATCCACTGAATCAGAAGCTTCACTAATAATTCCGATTTTGACGGGGGAAAGTAGCCATCAATGATAAGATGATGTATTTGCTAAAATTCATTACGATTGCGGATGTGGGGACATTTTGCAGCTTCTACACATAAAATACAAATTTTCCAATGATTCAACAACATGGCTGCTTCTTAATTCTGACGTTCACGCAACGGCATAATGAGCATCCTCTATAGATAAGCGGCTATTATGTGCGGCGAATTTTACCACCACAACGGTGTCTAGACGATTTACCGCAACACTGTATAGACGGGTTCTCTGTGAGGCGATGTTGAAATTAAAATGCCGACACCCTATTGCCTCTTTCGGCGTCCTTCAAATTTAAAAAAGGAAAAACGATCATAGGTTATTCCAGATCAATTATATATAGGAAGAATTAAAGTGCATTGCAGGAATCGTAAAACAGAATGGGTTATAGAATCTGTGGGCTCTAAAGTTTTGGACCCCAAGTCTATCATTCTGGCCACGGGTGAAAATGTGTATTACCCATGGTACTTAGCGAATCGGACGTAGTGGCCTAGGCTAGCTAGCTTAAGGCTAGGCACTGTAAGGCTAGGGCCGCTAGGCTAATAACGGAGTTTCAATCATAAAGAGACAGCTAGGCCACCCTTTGAAAAAATAGTGCGCCCCTCAGATTGTTATTCAAAATTGATATTGTGCATTGGTTGTAAAGCTTTTATATACAAAAGCCTTCACCCGAAATGATTAAGACCAAATCAGCTTCATATGGGTAAAAAGAACCATTTATAATGTGCGTCGCCGGCGACGTTAAATTCAGAGACGACGCAACGCGAACCAAAACGAACGACAAAAATGGCGTTAACACAAGACAAGAACACGAGCCTAGGCATGTTTACCACGATATATGCCACACTGTTTGATCGGTCTATAACCTTTTGTGGTTTAATATCAGAGAGTACGAGTCAAAATATTGCATGTAATATACACATTTGTTGATAAAGTTATGGAAACTTAAAGTTGGCCCTAAAAATTACTGGATGTCTTATCCTCATATCAAGTGTCCCTACTGTGTGGCGGGATGTTATTTTTATGTGTAAATATAATTGCTGTTCTTCAAATGGACTCTAGTCTATCATTTGAGAGCCAAATTGAAGAAAAATTCATATTTTGTGTGTGAAAAGCTGCCAGTGGTTTTAGCATGCTTTCAGTCTCGAATATTACTCTATTATAACATTAATATTTATTCCATTGTTTGTTTACAATTTCCACGATTTCTAGTTGTCTGCCGATGTCGGCAGTATATATAACTTAGCAAATTAGCTGCTCTACGCGGTTCAATGAGGTTTATTGTACTGATAATGCTTCAATAATTAGGTTGCACAATGGTTCACAATAGTACGTCTTGTCGTGTTGCCGACCGGCTTTGAACTCGATATCGGTGTTCCATTTCTATCAATCATAATGAATACAGACCACCCTCGCACTCATTATATCGTAATTGTTAGGAGATAATTAAAATACTTTACAAGAAGAAGATGATGACAATCCTCCCAACCGCTGTCATGAAGCGTCTGTTCACATGAAAGTATGGAAAGGGGTCCGCAAGTTCTTGCAGCCAAACTTAAGTATGTTTGTGGGAGAGCCACAAGCCGCTACTATCTATTTCATTCGTGACTCTTAGGAGTGCTTCTCTGGTTTGTCACAGACTTCTTCTTCTTCTTAGCGTGTACACAAGTCATTGGTAATGAGCTTGCTGGTGATGTCAGGATTTATTAAAGAAAAGCTGATCCGGGGCCGCGTGTATCCATGATAGACGCTCCAACATGGCCCGCTTTTGAGAATGGGGGAGGATTGGGAACAGTCAGGGGTTTACACCCTACTCTTTATTCGACGCTGACTGCGATGTACATGTCCAGTCGTGACTCTCTGTTTACCGGGAAAAGGACGAGCTTCTTAAACTTCCCCTCCGAAAAAAAGGAGGGATGCTTTCATGATCATTTTGACATTCCAAGTGAACCATTGGAGGAGAAGCGGTATTCTGTCTTTAATTAGCTCGTATACAGTTAATATTACGAATTGAGCACCGAATCAAATCCAGCAAGTGACCCCACCGGGAATTCGAACCGCGAGAGGATTTTTTGGTCAATTTGCGCCCAAGGCAAAGCACCCTAACCGCTAGAGCCCGCTCTCCCACCATGTCAAACATTTCCCTAGCCTGTCACAGGCTGGGGAAATGTTTTCTTTTAAAATGTCAACGTTTTGCTTTGCCATTGTACAGGAGTTCTGCAGCAAAACCTGACTAAAAGTGCGCTGACATTTTAATATGTATGGCCATAAGGTCCATAAGTCGTATGTATAACAAACTAACAAATTTATGATAAGGCGGGT